>LPNX010913121.1:66956-164456 GCA_001517045.1 Pseudotsuga menziesii | reverse complement strand
TTAGGATCACTCAAGCAGCTGTTCTGGGCTTGGAAGCTAGTATTTAAAGAACTTCATTTTGATTCTAATGGCCCTTCTAGTGTCAAGGACTTAGCAGATAGGCCCTTTCAGGAAGAACCTTTGAAGACAAGACATATATGTATATCTCCTTTTTTCTTAGGTTAGAGTTTGGACAAAATAAGCTTTCATCCATGGTGATACTTGAGTGTTGAGACTTTAGGCAACTGGATTCCATGGAGAGTGATTAGCCATGGCTAAAGGCACATAATACATGCAATAGACAAATAACTTCTTTGTAGAATCATACCTCAAACCATCCCATGAAAAAAAAACTTGGATGTGCAAGGTCTCACTTTGAAGGATTGGAAATAGTTCAATGTAGGAACTTTGACTACATGACAAAAGAGATTTGCATTAGGACCCACATGAGTTTCTCTTAAACAAAGACTTAATGAAATATGGGTGACCTAAGATCATGAACTAAGGTAGGTTTGGAAATTTCAGGGCATTTGTAAAGCAAGTACTTACTTTAAAGCTAGGGTTCTAAGATGGTTGGTCCCTAATAGCCATGCTTCATTCTACAGGTTATAATGATATCCTGTGCTCTGTGACAAGACAAGCAATCAAGCATCTTCTGTGGAGCTGCAAGAATGCCATACAATCTAAGATTGGTTGTGGCAAGATACCATACATTGGGATTTTCCCCTTAAACTGGAAAGTTCTTCATCTGTGGGGACAAGTGAATGAAGGAGGAGGATATGGTATGCATAATTTTTTATTCAATTGTTCGGAAATTATTAATTTAACATTTTCATATTTTATGCTTGACCTGTTAAATACTTGGACAATGACTTCCATATTATTCATAAATTCAAAAGTTTGACCTTATATCCTCCCTTGACCTTCTCCATTCCCATAAATGGTCCAAGGAGTATACTGTGGAATGATCAAACATTGATTTGAGTACACAGTCCATTATTTTATATTTATGTATTCAAGTCCTTGAGAACAACTATGAAGTCGACATTAGATAAGTGTTGAAAAAGACTGCAAAAACAAAAGATGGGATTGTGTACGTATATATTGATGTACATTTATATGTACTAATATTTTCCTATGTCAAATAATTGACAACATTAAGCACTAGATGTATTAGTAATTTTTGCAGCCTTGGCTGATCTTTGCGCCTAACATGCCTAAAGGGATAATGTCATGTAGGCACTTTAGGCTCCAATAGCACAATGAGGCTGGAGTTCAAAAACCAAATTGGTGTGGGATCAGATTGAAAGTTTTTGGTGTTCAAACCCAGCCCAGTTTCAAGTCAAATTTAATGAAATAATACCCAACCCAGTTAAATGAGTACTGTAAATTTCACATAAAAATTTCATACTTTGAAACACAGTAAGAACATCATTTTTACAGGCAAAAATTAAAGAGACTTGCATACCATGAAATTTCAGACACGAGAAATTTTCAACAAATTGTCCAGGAAAAACCCAAAATGGGAAAACCTGTTAGAGAGAGAGAGTCTTTATTTGTATAAAATTTGAATTTAGTACAGAAATATAATACTCAAAGAACCACTTATCTCAACCCACTGAAGACTGCCACCAGGTGAAGTAATTGACTTTAATTGTAAAGAAGATTGGATAGAAAATGGTGTTATAAAAGACATACAAGTCATGAAACATTGGCTTCCTAGAAACTCTTTCAATATAAAATATGTCATTTAAAATGATATTTAGATAGTTCCATTATGGCATGGAAAGTTTACATACTTGAGGAGTTGATATAGGGATAGCACTAGGGTGGTCAGCAAAAAATTGTTTGCCATCCGGAAGATCTGCAAGACCAAGCATTAAATTGTATGAGAAGTCAGCACAAAATGGAAGACCTAGATGTTGATTGCCTTCAATCTAACCTTATTATATCACATGTAAATTGAGTAGTTAGTTTCTAATTAAATATGGTATTTTACACGAATAAATAGTACATTCCAAGAAAAAAACATCTATAAGATGTTTAATGCACAAACTCATTCAAAGAGAAATTGAACAAACTTTAAAGTTCAAAGGCTTTGTAATGATATGTGTTCTGCCATCTGAAAATAATTAGAACATCCTTCCAGGTAGAAAATTGGTCAATATTAATAATCACCACTTGGAAGATCAATATTTTTTTCTTTAACTGATTCTGGGAGAGAATCCTATAGTTCTATAGCTACTCCTCTCTTATCAATAGAGGTAACAGAGGCACTATATGAGAATGGGTACCAAAACGTTATTGGACAACCTACAAGGAGTACTTTTGGAGACGAGAATTGATAGTGGAAGAGGGATTGTTTCCACTTTGGGTAGGTCCTCGAATGCAGAAAATGAGGTAAAAACCAAAGGAATATGAATGGTTCTAAATCCCTACATGCTATGGTTAACATAGTTCATTTAGCATGTCCAAGGTACTCCTTCTGCTAAAGCAGCAATAACATTTTCCTTAACATGCATGTGCAGGTGTAGTATGTCGTTTCAATAGCTCTCCCAATTATCTTTTATCTTAGATTGGATTCATTGAAGTGACTTTGAACCTAATGTTATACAAGTTATTCTCCATATAGAAACTGCATGAGTTATGTTTAAATTGAAAGCTTTGGAAACTGGAAAACTTCAAACAGAAAATCTAGCGATTCAGTTGGCGAACAAAGAACATATGATCTGATAGGTTAATGCTAGTCCCCAATACAATGAACATGGTGTTGATATTGGGGTTTCCATGGTTTCTGTCAATATTACTGAACATGTAATGTTTATAATTTAAGTTTTAATAGATAAGCTACCTAAAACTACAAAACATTTTTGTAAACGATTTTGGTTTAAAATTTAAAGTTAATATCATTGGAGTTGTTATTTTCAAGTTTTTGAATTTTATAGATATCCTGTGGCAATTGAACTAAATATATTTGTGAACTAATCATAACAATAACTTTTTGACCAGATAAATCATAATAGTAAATTTGAAATGGGATCACATCAAGTAATTAGGGTCATATATTTTGCCGAAAACGAAAAAATTGTGTACTTCTTGAACTTAGTAAATTAACTGGCAATCTTGTGTCAATGCTGAATAATTTAGCAACTTGTGTTATTAGATATAATATTGAATTTGGTAATAATAGAAATATTTAATTAACTTAATACTTACTACAGACTTGTCTTGCAATAGGAGGCTTATGCACATAATAGGATTTGAAGCATTTGTAGATATTTGAATATTCAAATGTTGACAAACACTAAAATCAAGGACATTGATAATGTATGAAATTTCCAAATGATTAGGGTGTAGGAAGGAAATTTCATGGAAAAAGAATGGGAAACATATCTACTTAGATACCATCCTTTGGGAAAATCCTATATAGTATAAATACAATCATCCTCTACAGAATCAACCTAGTATTTCCTGAGAATTGTAACATTGGTCCTCTATTGTCATTGCGTGCAGGGCCATAAAGGACGATTCTTCTTTTCAGTTCACCTTCTCTTCCAACAAGTCCAGCTCGTCAAGCAGCTTCCCCTAAGGTTTCACTTTCCTCTTTTCTTTTGATTTATGTTTATTGCATATTTTGGAAAGTAGGTTTATATAGCGTTTCTCACATACACAATTCCTACATTTTACTTTTTGTTGCACCATCATTTCCAACTTGTGTTTGAGTGCATTTGTTACAATTTTGCACCAAATCATACATAGAAGAATGGTGACTCCAAAGGTAAAGAAATCTATTATTTTTTCTTTTGGATGATGGATTTGAGACTTTCTCAAATCATTCATCAGTTTCCATAATTGTCATGTCATTCACTAGCCACATGACATATAGGGGTAAACTCCTTCACATATTGCACTATGTATGCAAGTTTATACCTATGCAGTCAAGCATAATTGTTTTGTGGATTCATTGATTATCTTTCCTGTTGAAATCCATTTCTTGGTTTAGAGATGAGTTTTACTTTTCTTAGGTACTAAATAGTGTAGATTTATCCATTCAAGTTTAATTTTAACCAATTCTTAAATTGAATTTGTTAGATTAGATTTTCCTATTTTGCACATGATCTTGGTTATTGTTGTTAGCTGTTGAACATTATAAATAATTTGCTTCATTGTTTTTCTACTTTACAAGTGATATTTTTTTATTGGATTTTGCAGGAATGAGCTCAATTTATAAGTGGGCCATTGAGTATGAAGATCCTACAACTTAGACTTTGCCATTTAGTATCAAGAGCTTGCTATTGAGGATTTCAAGCTGCTAAGTATAGTTTTGAAGCTGTTGTGTGGGATATAAGTATGGTTTAATGCTAAGTATAGTTTGAAGTTGTTGGCGTGGGATCTAAGTATGGTTTTGAAGCCAAGTGTAAGTAGGATGGTTTAGCCACTGTAATATTTCGAAAAGTGATGATTTTCCTGTAATGTTATATGGAAATTAATATGGGTTTTTGAGAAAATTCATATTTATTGTAAGACTTTTGACATTTCATATCATATAATTTATGTGGTTTAAAACTTATATATATGGTTTTACTTTATGTTATGTACCAGTGTTGTAATTGATAACTAATTAATGTCGCATTCCATGATTTACATGTGTATTAGATATTATTTACAAGTGTTGTAATTAATTATAATGTGACATGTGCATTAGATGAGGATAAACAATGTATGATTCTTTTTTTTAATTTAAATATAATATCATATTAAAAAATTATATTTATTAATAATGGACACCATTAAAACTACTAAAATATAATGACCACAGATAAAATGACTAAAAATGACTAAATTAGGGACCAATAAATGAGATTAATGACCAAAAATAGCATATAAAATGACCAAAAATTGAGAGATACGTGACCAAACAATGAGATATAAATAACCAATTAAGTGACCATAATCTGCATATCAATGACCAAAAAGCAGTTTTGGTGGCTAATTTACAGTCTTTTATTACGCGACCAAATTTCGTCATATTCTACATTGTCATGTGGTCATTAATTTGGTCATAAATGTGGTCATTTATTTGGTCATTGATTCAAATATATGACCAAATCAATGACCACATTTATGACCAAATCAATGACCACATTTATGACCAAATTAATGACCAACCGACAAGCTATAAATGACCAAAATAAAAATGACCAATTTTGGTCGTGTAATAAAAGACCATAAATTATCCACCAACGATATCCAAACCAAAAGTGGTCATTGATATGTGGATTTTGGTCATTAATCTCTCATTTTCCACTAGTGTGTATTCCTTCATTTTCTTGAGAAAGATGAAACTGAATCAATCTTAAAAGAGTTACACTATGGTCCTGCTGGTGGTCATTTCGGAGGTGAAACTACTGCACATAAAATAATTAGGGATGGTTACTATTGGCCTGCCGTATTTATAGATTATTATGCATATATAATAAATTGACAAGACTGTCAAACAACTGTTGGTAGAGTTAAAAACCATGCTTTCCCACTTCAACCAATTTCAGTTGAAAGATCGTCTCGTTAGTGGGATCTTTATATAGTTGGACCAATTAATTCATCCTCATTTATGAAACATACATATATTATCACTACGACTGATTATTTTTTCCAGTGGGTAGAATCAATACCATTATGCATAGTAAACACCAATCAAGTTTCCATTTTTTAGAATCTTGTATTATTATTAGGTTCAATGTACATGAGTCTTAGTCTTTGATAACGCTTCCTATTTTTCTTCTCTTGAATTAAAATAATTTTCTTTAGAGAAGGGTATCATGGTTAGATATTTTGCAAGTTATTACCCTCAGGGTAATGGCTGAGCTGATTCCACCAACAAGAATTTTTTGAAGATTTCGAAAATAACTATTAACACACATCACAAAAATTATCATACTACCTTGCACAATGCACTTTGGGTGAATAGAGTAACCCCAAAATATACAATAGGAAAATCACCATTCTTTCTAGTATATGGTACTGAATCCATTCTAGCTTCCAATATTTTCTTACCCTCTCTACAGTTAGCACAGTCCATTCAAGATGTAAATTATTCTGCTATGGAGAAAATGATTAATACTTTGATTAAGTTAGAAGAATATAGAGAGAATTACAAACAAAATTTTATGAAACACCAGCAGATCATGAAATATTGGTTTGATCTAGTCGAGCAGTGTCTAACGTCATACTTATACAAGTAGGTGATTTGTTTTAAAATGGGATAAAGTGCATGAGGACAAAGGTGAACATACTAAGTTTTAGCGTCGCTAGCTAGGACCTTATGTCATTGTAGATAAAATTGGTCTGAGCACTTTTAGACTTCGGAAATTGGAGGGTCAATCCGAAAAATTTTCAGTCAATGGAATGATTCTTAAGAAAAAATTTTACTAATTTCTATCAGATCATCAACATGTACATAATTTATTTTATTTTATTGAACTGATTTCTTTTCTCCAGATTGGTTTGTTTATCTTCATCATAATTTGGGTGTCCTATAATGTACAACTTGTTTTGTTATTTTCCTTTTCTTATACTCTTTTCATTTGTAAATAATTCCACTTATTGTGACAGTAATTTCACTGTTAATCCAAATCAATTGTTTAGAAGGGATCATCTTCATTTCAATTGAGAATCATTAAATCCATGCTATTTTTAAACCAGGAGTATATATATATATATATATATATATATATATATATATATATATAAGTTACTTATTTTCAAAGAAGTTATTTGCAAATAAATAAATTTATGCAGTTAGATTCCAGTTTGTTCATTTATTCAAAGTAATTGTGATAAGAGACAATCTCTGGTCCACCCATTCAACTCATATTTTCTTAAATCAGAAATCGATTAGTTATGAAACGTTGAATATATGCAAGTGTGGTAAAATTTAGTCCTTATCATCTATCTTTCCATTATACCGAAGATAGACAGTAAATTATTTCTTCATATCCTTGTACTTGAAAAATATTTATAAATTTGAATTATCAATCATCTTTCAAGCTCATTTATCATTTGGAAAATTTCTTGATCTATTCCATTTGTAAAATTTTGGCTTCTATGAAATTGGGAATGGAAGGTCTCAGTAATGACTCGGTTCGCTCAGGATGATGGGAATCATTGGTATGACATCACCAAAATCTAGTTACCAAGATGTGGTAGCGACTCTTGATCTTTTGATCAAGAGATAAGGGGTATCAGCAATTACCCAACTTACTCATTTCTGGTGATGTTTGTGAGTGACGTTGTCATTTGGTTACCAAGCTAGGGAAACAATTCCTACTTTTACAAAGCATAAAGTAGTGAAAACATTAAGTAAATAAAATATGAATAAATAATTTTAATGGATGGAACAGGTTTTGGATAGTTTTTCAGAAAAATAAAAAGGCTTATCTTTATACTTATGGTTTTGATTATCTTCAAATTTTGGGTACCTAGTTCTAAGGAAGTAATCTTATTCAACTTACATACAAAGAAAAAATATGTATTAATGGTGTTAGAAAGAATCTAAATGCGTCTACAATTATAAAGTAATTTGATCAAACACTGATTTGTTTCAGATTGAGATAATCTAATTTTTCAGGGTAAACAGAAGACCATGTTTTACTTAAAATCCTTTGAAGAAATTGAACATAGATAACTAGTTTACACATGTATGTTGCCATTTTTTGGAAGACAAAAACCTTCTCTCTTTCTCTTTTTATTTATAGTCAATAAAAGATGATATGATCAGTTTCTGACCTTAAGAAATTCTTGACAAAATTATTAAGAATTGCCTTCAGAATATTTGATTATGAAGGTACTCCTAATTTCGGGAAACTAAAAACTTGAAGAGAAAATCATTTTTATGTTGTCAATCCCATTTCGTTGAAATATCACTAATGACTAATTTTTCGAGTTCCTAAACCTGCATTCTATATAATCGGTTTTATTATATAATATTGTACATTAAATTCTTGACTATATTTCAATGCACGATGATGCTACTTCTATTGAGATTGATAATATGCTCATCTTACTTTGAGATTGAGCTGATATGTTATGCACTTCTGTGATTTTTAATCTTGTAATAGCATTCTCCTATATACTCTTCTCAAGTTGTTAAAACTAAGACCTCGTGTTTTGTTCATCATTTTTGGGTAATCTACAAGGTAATGCTTTTTTAATAGGTATTAAAATTTTGTTTATTTTTTTGTTTATTTTTATGTTGATATATCTATATCTATCTATCTATCTATCTATCTATCTATCTATCTATCTATCTATATATATATATATATATTGGTTTTTATGTGTGGTAAAATGTGTAATTTAAAAATTGTACAATTTGGGTTGTAATAGGTAGAATTGTTTGGAACGGTTTTGAAAAAAAATGATCATAATTTTTAAAAATCCATCTTACAATTATCATTTTTTTGTAATTTTTGGTTCTCCGAGGGTTTATGAGGGTGTTAAGTCCATTCAAGACAATATCGAAAAATTAATCGAGAGGCACAAAATAGGCATATTTCAACTAATGAGATGCAAAAGACTCGTACTTACCAAAACTTCAAGTGAGCGTCTAAAGGGTCAAACCATAATGATTTTGTCCAAATGAAATATGATCATAATATGTTCGATAAGTTGAACACAATGGTATAAAATTCAAGAAATGATGACACTTTTAATGAGAAATGATGAATATCCTAGACACAACACTAACTTGACTATCATGACGATGTAAAAGACACAACTTGGCAAAATTGTCGAAGGGGTTATACAGAATTGTAAATGGAGAAATGAGATACAAATGTGATAAGCATATCTTTCTAAACATGATTGTGCAGGAGAAATGATTTACAAAAAAAATTCACTATGTTCTCCTCTGATGTCATTTTTCAACACTTTAGAAACATGTCGATATAGCCGAGACCCAACCTATATTATTTAAGGGGTCTCAAGAATCTCTATCTTGATGAGAATAACAAAGGATATAATTAACATATAGCTGGGTTGCATTAATTCAATTTTGTTAATATAGGGATGTGTAAATATATATTATATATATGTTAGAATTTACTAAATTCTAACACTGCAGATGGATTCAAAGACCCAAGGTGAGAATTTAGTAAAATGTACAAATTCATTGTCAAATTTGTAATTTTTTTCATTGCCATAGTGAAAACTAAAAATGACCAAATAAATGACCAATTGTTATGTGGTCATTTTTAGTCTAGATATCTTGTGACCAATATTGGTCATTTATCCTGGTCGTTTTTAGTTGGTTTTTATCCCATGACCAAAAGTGGTAATTTATCTTGGTCTTTTTTAGTTAGCTCACTTAAATTTATCAATTTTTGTCATTTATCCCTTGAAAAAAATGGTGGTGACCAAAATGTTTGGTCTCCTGGTCACTAATCTCTCATTTTCCATTAGTGACACCATCTGAATGTTTCCTAAAAAGAACATTATTTATCAGCTAGTAAGGAGTTGATTTTAATCTGAGTGCTCTTCTTTTTTTAGGTTCTAGGCTCTCCAGAGCATTCACTATTTCCAGAAAAATTCTTATGTTAATATTCAGTGAAGATTCATTATGTTAATATCAATATTATCCACCGTAAAATGAGTTGATTCAGATGCAAGTTTACAAAGAATCGTCCCTTTTACTACCATAGAAGGTTTGATTTCAAGATCATATTCTTAATGATTTGTCATCGAAGGAGCTCTTTTTTCAGCTAAATCCTTTTGTACTAAAATATTCCTCACAATAGGGTAAGGAACAATGACTTTAATTCTAAAATACAAGAGGTAAGGGAGAAAATGTTTAACTAATTTAAAGATCACAAAACTTGTTTTTAAACTTCATGGTAATTTAATTATGCTCCTTTAAAATTGGAACTCATGAATGATATAGGGACTTCATGATTATGTTGGTTGCATTGAGTCAGAACAACAACATATGATATATATGAAGCAAATGTATAAAGAATGAAATCTTTATTAAAATCGGGAATTAAAAGAGTAGGGGATTCACATATTTCTTCAATAATTTTCTTAAATGGCTCCTTCTCATTATTTCCCAACTAAAATTCGCATCTTTTTTATTCGGGTTTTGCAAAGGACATAAAATTTTAGAAAATCTAGGGATAAATCTTTTGATGAAATTATTTTTGCCTAAGAATGAATGCATTGCCTTCTTATTTGAGGGATAAGGGATTTTAGATATAGCTTGTGCTTTCTCAGGGTCAATCATAATTCCATCTTTAGAAACTACACAACCTAACATAATTCCCTCGATCACAACAAATATTGTTTTCTTAGGGTTGAGTGATATCCCAAATTTCCTACAACATTCAAATTTTTTTAAGATGTAGAATATGGTCAGATCAATGTTTTCAAAAATACCGTAACATCATCGAGATAGACAACTATAACATGGTTAATTAGACCCTAAAATCTATATCAATATCTCATTGGAAAGTAGTCCTGACATTAATAAGGACGAAGGGCATCTTTCTATATGCAGAAGTTCCCCATGAAGTTCTGAATGAAGTCTTCAATTAGTCATCATGAGAGACTAATATTTTCTTAACATGAGAAACCATCAAGTAATGACAACATATCAGAACTGGAAACCTTTTGGATTATTTGCTCCATAAGTGGGACTAGATAATAGTATATTTTTTTGATGACCTGTTAAGGTTACGAAAATTGACACAAATTCAAATGTCACATTTATTCTTAAGAATTGGGACCAAGTTAGCCACCCATTGAGTGTGGCGAACCAGAAAATTGGCTTAGCTGCTAGGAGTTCATTTAAATCCATTTTAACTATTGGTTCGAGTGTTGGGTGCATCTTTTGAATTTTTTGTTGAAACAGTTTCGAGGCTCGCTTCATTGGGATGACATGTTGCATTATCTGCAGTTTAAAACTTTAATATCGATATAGGTCCATGTAAATACATCCTTATACTCTCTAAACAATTTTATGAAAGCTGATTTTTCTAATAGGGTACAATATGTTCCTAGTTTAACATACTAAAGATTAGAATCTATTCCTAAATTGATGTTTTCATACTTCAATAATGAGATGTTAGTTTTGCAATTTGGCACAACTTTAAACTTATCTTGGATATCATGAAACTTTTATAATCTTAGAACAAGAGTAGGGATATATTTTACCATGTCAAGATCCTTCTCTATTGGGAAGTGAGGGTGTATTACTGAAACATTATGTAGGTATTCATCATGGGTGATCTCATCAATAACATAATATTTTAAAGTACCTTCATTCATCATGAAATTTAAGACCTGCACATCATCATTGTTATAGTTGGATTTTCCACGCTTGGTATATCATGTTTTTATGGCCTATACCTATCCCTGTTGTTAGAATAATCCGTCAGGATTATTGTAAATAAATAATAGGAATATGAATAGATAGGAAGGCGAAAAGGCTGGTAATAAACTACCTCATGAAATGTATAAATATAGGCATTTGCATTTGAATAATCAATTAGAATCGGGAGTTATTACCAACACCTGTGAAGACTCCTTGTACCCCCTTTTCTCAGTATGAATTTGATGCTACAGAAAAAAAAAACCCTTTAAATATCATGTTTATGTGTATACACGAGTCACTAGCTTACATCCTGCATGTACATGCAACTTGCTCCACCATAACTTACATACATCAGGAAATATGCTAAAAAAATTAATATTTGGAGTTTTCCCTTATCAAGTAATGGATAAATTGACACTTGTCCTTCCATTTGTCAGGAAATACTCTGATTGCACCCTTCATGTCTCATTGAGGGGCTATATATTGAGGTACTTTGAAGCATTGAAGGAGGAGAACTTGTGAGTGCAAATAAGATATAGTGGAATTGTGCCCCATTCTTGCATACTTGAGTTTGCATCCCTTTGTCTTTGGAGTAGTCATTGGTGGTATTCCAAATCTTGACTTTGCCTTTGTGAGATTTCATTTATATGGAGGATTGAAGTGGTGGAGTCCTAGGTAGAGGACTTTATTTCTCAATTCTGATGAGGTGCGATAGAGGTTTTCTTTGTTTACATTAATAGAAATATCTATTTCTCATCCATTACATGTGTAACTATGAATATTTGTATCCATGCATGTAGTTGCTTTGATTATGTGTTGGATTTGAATATGATAGAGTAGCTTCTAACACTTATATCTATCTTTATTCTATATTTCATTGTTGTTGAGTATGGAATGTAGGTACAAGTGTGATTGAAATCCCAACGAGAATCCTCTATGAATGTCTAGATTAAGGTATGCTTCTCATCCCTTAGTGTTAGCATTGTTTATATCTTTAGCATGTTGGAAATGGATTGATTTTTGGTGTCATACTGTCTGGTGTGGTCCACCCTAAGACATAGAAATTTTTCTCTGTAACAGAATTGGCAACTCTGCTGGGGTTTGGGTGCATGATGTCCTTGATTTTATATCTACTTATCAATGTTTATGTTTCATGTTCAGGAGTGTGTTAACCCATTGGAAGTCCTTTGAAGTAATTTGAGTATTATCCTACCTTTTTACCACCTATATCTTTGTATACATGGATCATAGAGGTAACAATCTCATATACATGCAAGTTGTAGTACATATAATCATGTGTATACGTTGGTTTTCTATTAACAATCGCATACACCTCTCTTTTTTCTTGATATCTTGATGTTCAGGAGGTCCTGGGTGGGTTGTGAGTGTTGTTGAGTCTTGTTGGGTTCCTGGATTGCTTGTTTACTACTTGTGTGCTGACCATAAAAGACTTTTTATTTGTTTTTCTTTAAGAGTTGTTCTTCTCATTTATCTCCTTTTTGTTTTATATTAGTGCATTAGACTTCTTTCTCTTAGTGTCTTGCTTGGATTGCATCTAATACTTATTGCAGGGTCCAGGTTTTTATAGAGTTTGTTTATTGCATTTACATGACATTTACATTCAAAATACAAAAAGATTTTTATTTTTGGCATGTTGTTGCATTATGCATTTGCATTAAAATGGTACTTGCATTAGGTTTTCTTAGATGAAATAGTGTTTAGGATTTCATATAAGAATGATTGCATTGGAATTTGAAGAAGAAATTTGTGCATTTCATGTAGTGGAATACCCCCTTTGTCATGTTTAAAAACAAGTTCCACTTGGCATTTTTTTAGGTGTGCATATTTATTTCACTGTTGAGTCATAATATCACTCACTACAACAAATCCTGGAATTAGCGTCCCATTTAGTGCCCCTTTTTAGTGTAATTGTTTTTTACATTGAGCGGTCAAACTAGACGCTAAATGGGACACATCATGGACAAAACTTAAAGTTTCTCAGGGTGAAATCATGAAGCTAGGTGTCTATTCCGTGCGAATAATTTTTTTGAATTCATATTCCGTAATATTTTGGCTGAATTAATTTATGTTTTCGGTCGAAAACATAGAACTAAATTTCGGCCGAAAGTTACTTTTAACGGATACCGTTAACTTTAAAGTTAGAAAGAACTAACTTTCTAACTTTCTAATTTTAAAATTAACGGTATCTGTTAAAAGTAATTTTCGGCCGAAAACCTGTAAATTTTCAAAATGGAATTCCATTTCATTTTTTACTCTTCTTCCAATTTCGGATAGATCGGATCATATCAAATACTTACAATTTCTCTTCACAAATAATACCATTAGTTTCATAATTCAATCTACTTTCTATAGATGCTATTTTTTTTAATTTGGTGTGATCCACTAATTTTATTTATTACATTTCTCAGAAGGTGCATGGATTGCTTCAAAATTTAATAGAATTCATTGAAATGAAAATTCAATAACTTCTTAAAGACAAGATAATTTTTTTTGGAAAACTCATGGTGCCCAACATTGATGTGTTGTATTCAAAATGGTAATTTTTTTTGAAGTGGAAATTAGGGAAGATGTTGTGCCAAACTAAACATGTCAGTTTTATAGTAGTTTTTCAGATTGGTCCACTTCAAAAAATTATAATAATTATTGCATGTAGCTGTTGGATACAAACTTATAGAATCCTTTAGTACAATCTGTCTAGATCATCATATAATATTTTTTTTTTAATGAACAATAGTTTAATAATGAATAAACCTGTGTAAAAAAACATTACTATCTATCATAATTTCATTAATTAATAACATACTATCAAACACTTGCAAAAATGACATATCAAATGCCAGTAAAAAAAATCTAAAAAATAAGCGATAGAGAGCTAACACAATTCTCTATAACTTTTGTTTTTACTACAAAATGAAATTCTAAATACAAATCTAATTTTTATTTGCTCGAAGTTGACAAACTTGGAAAAACAACACTACTTTTCTCATAACCCCCCCTAAATAGACACCTAGATTCATGATTTCACCCCTCAAGAATTTCCTTTTTTTTTGCGTCCTAGACAGTATCCTTTATGACATCCAAAATAACGTCTATTTTTTTCCTTCTAGAATAATGTCCAACTTTGCTTCCTAAATAACGCCATATTTTTCTTCCTAGAGAGCATCCGCTTTTGCTTCCTAAATGACATCCCCATTAGCACCATATTAGCATCCAATATTGCATCCATTTTTTCTACCACTTTAGCATCCCATTTTGCACCACGTTTTACATCCAAATATGTGCCAATTTTTTCTTCCAAATTTGCACCAATTTTTGCATCCTTTTCTGCATCGTGTTTTTCTACCAAAATAACACCAAATATTTCTTCTACTGTTGTACAATATTTTTATTCCTATGTAGCGCCATGTTTTGCATCCAAAGTAACATCTTATTTTTCTACCATACCAACACCATGTTTGGCTTCATCATTAGCATCAAGTGTTGCATCTGTTTCTAGTTTCACATCTCTATTTACGCCCACATTAGCACCATGTTTTTCTACTACTTTAGATCCTAGTTTATCGTCCATTTTTAATACCATACTAGCGCCACATTTTGCTTCTCGTTTAACTCCTTTTCCTTCTTATTATTTTCGTTCCTCAAGAGCACCTAATTTAGCTTCTCATTTAGCATCCAATTTCTCTCATTTGTTGGCCACTAGTTTAGAGTCTAGTTTGGCTTCGACTTTGGCGTCCAAAATAGCATCAAATTTGACTTCTAACTTAGCGCCAAGTTTTGCGTTCAATGTTGCTTCTAAATCGAGAACATAGTGGGATTTCATTTTAGCTCCTGTTTTTGCTTCATTATTAGCACCACATTACACTTGTTATTTAACACCTACAACTATATCCAATTATTTGCGAGTATATTTATTATATGAAGTTATTATAATTATTCATTAATTTCAATAGTTCTCATATATCATTTACTTCATAGTCCTGAAACAACATAATGAAACATTCAATTATTTGTAGATACAATTATTGAAATTAATTACATAACATTTATGAAGAAATTTAACAGAAATATACAACATTTATCCAAAGCAATAATATCATCATATGTATTAATTTTCCATGAAAAGGTCATCAACAACTTCTAATATATATAAATTTAAAATATAATAGTGATAACATCAACATTATATTTCATTAAAATAAGTGAAATTATAAAACATCATCACATCATTAACCTATCATATAGATCATCGTATTAAGGTTAAAAGAAAAAGGGATATATATATATATATATATATATATAGTGAAAATACCAATATTACAAGAATTTGTTTTTTGATATCAATATCTAGGAAAGTCAAAATGATCAACAATAATCAAATTTTATATGTCAACGTGAATCCACCATACAAATAAAAATGACCCAAAATGTAATATGAACTTGGATAATCACAAAAATAACAATATGTGTCTAATAGAATGGAGAAAGCAAAAAACATCCAAAATCTCAATAGTAGCATCAATGGCTACCATCATCATCATCCTCATCCTCATCCTCATCACCATCTATCCCAATATCATATCCATCGTCATTTTAATTTGATCCATTTGTTTCATTATCGTCAATATCTTTATCTAGTACATCACTGACAACATAATTAGGACTGTCACCTACGTAGTCATCTTCACCATTTTTCTCCAAATACCAAGAAATAATCAATTTAAAGCATTAGTATCAATTTCATTACATAATGCATATTCTATGTTATATTTCAAATATTAGTGTGATATATTATGCATTCTCACTATTTTTCCAAGCATGAATATAAACATTATTTCAACAATAGATAATAATCACACATATCAAGTGTATCCACAACCATGCATACACACATGTACACCATAAATTTTCATGTCACAATCTATATCATGTTATTCAATATATATCTTCAATAGCATATTAACCATGGTTTTCATCTCTTAATCAATTTCATTAATTGTTTACATTGTAAATTCTCCTTTCCTACAATAGGTCTTGGTCTGGGATGGCTAGCTTGTTCCTATTGATTGTTCAGGTTAGGATCAATCAATGGAAACCCTTAGAAAACTTAGGGAAATATCCTATGTAACCACACCAATTCCCTTAGTTTAGGTTAGTTCATTTCTAGCACAAGGGGGGTGATTTCCTAAGTAAGAATCTTATGGTTAAAACACTTAAGACAAGGTTATTAAAAGGGAACACCACAATATAATTAGAAGGATTGGTAAAAAGTAAAAGAAAGGATGAATGGATTATAGACCAGTGTCTTATCACTTGGGAAATGGAGTCAAGAAATGTTAACTAAGAAGGCTATGTAATCAACAAAGATAGAAAGGTGATGGCCATAAAACACTTCTTAAACTCATTGAAGGATAGGTTTACATCAAAGGTCAAATACTTTAACATTTAATAGGGAGATATAGTCTACATGCATGAATGTAGGGAGACATACAAACAAGACATGTAACCTATCTTTCTTAGACAATGTAGAAACACCTTCAATAAAAAAATATTTTATTACTTTCATTAATCCCTTGGTCATAATAATAATAATAATAATACCCTTATTCATAAACCTTAAACATTTCAAAATAGCAATTACATATAATAACGAAAAATTAAATCTAAAATACTCCATAAGTGATGACATAAAAGGTTTATATTATATGGCATGTGTTACATATGGTAATATCTTTTATGGAATGTACAATAATTGATAGCAGGTATGTTCCTTAGGGAAGCGTTGTCTGCTTCACCAAAAACTAGTATGTGACATAGTTATGAGATGGTTTGTAGGAAATCATAATTGCATAATAATTGTCATTGTGGTGTCAAAGTAGCAGTGGTAAAAGTGTGGTTTGTCCCTCTACTGTCATGAAACTTATTATGCTTTGTCCTCCCCATCAATGATAGAACCCATATTAGACGAGTAAACACCAATAAATTATATAGATAAGGACATTAGCTAGGGTGAATGAGGAAATGTGAAGTGGGTATGTGTATGCCTTTGGACCTATCTATGAATCCAACCTCCATATTGGGAATAAATTAATCAACTTTATTCTTGGAACCATCCATACACACTCCCTTTGGAACATCTAACTATTACCTATGCATTTGGTGGGAATAGCCTTGGAAACCCCATCCATACAACCTTTTAAATTAAGACTTTGTAATATCCTTATAACCTCCTTTAAAATATACTTATCATCCTTCCTTGGGACCGTCTCATAAAACTCCCATTTGGGAACTTCCTGACACTCTTCAACCCTATGATCTCTACATGAAGCTATCAATTTTCATTATGTTAATGATATTTAGTTCACATTCCCATTAAATATATGTGTTCCCCATTCAACCCACCTTCCTAGTACATGTCACCATCAAAACAACAGTACGCATTATTGCATTAACACTTTACCTACCGGAAGCACCAGTCTTCCACTAGTCAATCCAAGGATTTGGTGCAGTCCATGTTGGTTGGAGATTCCTGGCTTGAATCCAACGGTCATCGAGGTTAAGGCCAAGTTCATGTAAAATGAAGTAATCACAAGTTATATGGATTCAATTATATACTTTCACCCCGACAGGACTAGGATGATGGGATAGGGAGGTCTTCGAAATGCGTGGGACAACAGACAGGTTGATATTGAATTGAGAGTGTGTGAGGTGGTGCTTAGCTTCTTATCATGTGTGTATATGCACATATATAATTCTATCATGGACTCATGCAGTTAATTGAGTGGTTTAGCAACTATTCAGCCACTAATCCATATGACCAAATTTGCGATGGTTTTTCGTTGCTATTTCCACGTTTTGTCATCTCAATTGCAACAATAATGGCCACGATGTTTCATGGCACTTATTTCGTCTCTATAACAATGAACTTTACAAGCCATCAATATAGAGACAAAAATTGGCCGCCACGTGTCATCTATACGGCGGCCTTGAAATTGATTTTTTTAATTCATTTTCTAAGTTTCATCGCTCTATCGACAACATTATTGTCCCTATAATGGTGAAAATATGGCCAAAAACCGCTGGGAAAAATTTCGGTTCCATGTAAAACCATAGAACCATTTTTGACGAACATTTGTCTCTCTATCGGTGCATTCTGGAATTTGAACAGAAATTTATTCCACACAAAACTATGGAAAACCAATCTCTATCGATGAAATCTGCAAGTTGAACGACAATTTTTCCATGAAACAACGTTGCTATAAAGATGGTATTCATGGAAATCCACCTAGGGTTTCGATGGTTTTGTAATACCCATGACGAACGTTCGTCGATATTGAGATGAAAGGAAAATTCCTTTCCATGGTTTTGGATCTTCAATAAGTGCTTGTGATTGATGTGCAATCTCGTGGACCTTTTAATTCTGCTTTAGACCAGATTTAATCAGCACTACAGAGCATATTTCCAAAAGGTAATTCCGAGCCACAAACTGGTAAAACCTATCATGTGATTTGATTTTTTAGGGATGAGTTTAATACATGTAAATGACAAAAATTCTTAGATCTTATAAAATGAAAAATGAAAAATGAATTAAGATTTAAAATGGCATAAAAGCTGTGATTAGTGCCTAAAAAATCCAAGTTAGGCAAATGGGGTCAATTGAGGATCTCATGGAGGATTTAGTGATTAAAGAGCAGATAGGGTTGAATGGTCCAAACCCAATCTGCTCCTTAATAAATACATCCACTTTATAAATCATCAATAGGAAAATCCTAAGCTAGACATTAGATATTTGTCAAACAAGAGCCATGAGGTGGCAATGTCCCCACAATTCCTAAAAATTATTACTACAAGGCAAATGCTATAGAATGGAAATATACCTCTGTTTCAACCCCAACAAATATTCCCATGCCAAACCAAGAAATCTATCATAATACACTTGTAATATAACTACAAATGGTATCTTTAGAGATGGAGGATAAAGGATAATTGCTCTTACTAGGTTTTAAAACTCGAGACTCCTCTTCCGCATGAGAAGGTTGGAAGAAGATTTGACGACAGGAAAAGCACCTCCATTTCCACCCAAAAAAGGCTTCTCATGCAATATTTTGGTTTGGTAGAAAATAAAAGGGAACAAAAACTTCCAAGCTTTTGGTAGAAAATGAAAAATAAAACCGTAATTTTTAATAGTAATTTAAAGAAATGGAGCCAAAATCTGAAAACAAACAGTTTTGATAGAGGGAAAGTGGTTAAAAAATAGAGGTGTTCAATGCACAGAGAGAACATAAGAGTGATAAAAACAAGGAATGGTACAACAAGAACACAACAAAGATAGTTAAGTCTGATATTCTTATGTTTCTATACAAACATTGGATAGGAAGCATGATGAAGAGGATAGAAATGAAAATAGCAAAGTTATATTATACGACAGCTACAAGAAAGTCATATAGAATATTAATTCCTAGGGAGAATGTAGGCAATGCAAGAACCCTTACCTTATCAATCACCTTTCGCCAGGTCCATTGGCCCATACCACTTGCAAAGAGTTGTCCTAATAAACGGAAAACCACTATGTTGACTGGAAATTAAATTTATAAATTAAATAAATAATCCATTCCTAGACCTATACACAAGTGGTCATTTTGCTAGGCATGGAAAATATCAAAATAATCTATGAAATAAAAAATAGTCATATAATTAAATCAACTAATGTTGTCTGGAAAGTGTGTTCTTGGGGTAATTCCACCAAGAGATGTGGTTTTGGAGTCACATTCCACATGTCCTGTGAAGGAAATCAACAATCAATCTATCCAACACACATTTTCCACCAGAATATCAACTCGCATTTAAATGCTATATTACAATACCATTGCCTCACTGATGTCATGCAAGTACCAGCCCAGCTCCAGTTGCTGATTCCCCTAGTTACTAAAATAAAAAACTTTCCAGTAAATAATAATTATATATGGAAATATTTGTTCTAACAGAATGCACTTTGAGGAGCTCATGGAATGCTTTTCTAGCGCACATATTAATACATTTTTTTTTACTTGGAAAAAAAAATAAAGAAACAGTTTAGGGGAGGAAGTTCAGGGATGAACCTGCAGAGCTACGAGCATGGGCTTGTTGTGAAAATCATTGCATATGATGTTTCCATCATTATTCGTTCTCCCATTGCATCTTCCACATAGAATTGGGCACCGCAGTGGATATTTCTTAACCCCTTTTCTATTATTTACTTCTTATATTTTCACCTAACAGTCCTTACAAACTCAGCGATAGACACCTTTTCAATGGCATCCTCCAACTGTAGAGTTAAATTCAAACCATTAAGAAGCAAAACCCTAAACATGAATTTGTTCTCCTCAGGTTCAGACTTTGGTTTCTTCTTAGGAATCTCTCCAAGGTAGCCCTGATTGCTGTTTCTTTTCCTCCTGGTAGAATATTCTTCCATCTTGGACACGAGAAATGGCATACCATAGAGGGAATATTGTGTTCTTCTATCGCAACACTTGCCTACACTTGCAATTTGCAAGAATTGATGCATGAAATGGGATTTCGTTAGTTTATATAGAGAATTATATGGCTGGGGTCGATGTCTCACTAATTACTCAAAGCAATTATGCATGTACAACTCAATACAATCTCCAACGTTCCACAATTGCTACAAAGCTCCGCTCAGTAGCCTCAAAACCACTCTCAGCAAGCCAGGAATTTCAAATTTTAGTATCCTGTCAAATAAAATTTGATGACGGTTACATTTTTTAAATTCCCTTCAATTTACATCTTATGTAAATGTATACATGTAAAAAAAATTTACTTACTTCATATTCTTTCTGTTCAATATTCTTTCCATTCAACTTGACCCTAGCCTTGTTTATATGACAGGATTTGGAAAAAAAACTTTCAAATTTCTAAATATATTGACCTTTGCAAAAATATAGAATATAAAAATTTATTGATTAAAAATTCAAGTAAGAAGCATTTAAAAAATAACTTTTAAATAAATAAATGTCTACTAATTTGTAAATAGACCTTCATAGCTAGTATTAGTGGTAGTTGTTGCTAAATTGGAATTTGAGGTTTGTTCTCCACCCTAATGAGATCGACGATATGTGGGACTGGTTCTATTCTCTCTTTCACTCACATAACCCATCTATTATCTCTCTAATGTCCCATACTCTTATCTGTCT
This sequence comes from Pseudotsuga menziesii, assembly GCA_001517045.1. NCBI lineage: Eukaryota > Viridiplantae > Streptophyta > Pinopsida > Pinales > Pinaceae > Pseudotsuga > Pseudotsuga menziesii. Next base: position 142,904 of record LPNX010913121.1, on the reverse strand, counting down.
CATGTTCTAGCTCTGTGATGTTTTGGAACTGATTTTGTTCAGTAAAATCAGGCTTTGGGAAATATTGCACATATCATGAAATATATTGAACTTTGGAAAAATATAGAATATAAAAATTTATTGATTAAAAATTCAAGTAAGAAGCATTAAAAAAATAACTTTAGAATAAATAAATGTCTACTAATTTGTAAACAGACCTTCGTAGCTAGTATCAGTGGCAGTTGTTGCTGAATTGGAATTTGAGGCTTGTTCTCCACCCTAACGAGATCGATGATATGTGGGACCAGTTCTATTCTCTCTTTCACTCGCATAACCCATCTATTATCTCTCTAATGTCCCATACTCTTATATGTCTCATGTTCCATCTCTGTGATGTTTTGGAACCGGTTTTGTTCAACAAAATCGGGCTTTGGGAAATATTGTACATATCATGAAATATATTGAACTTTGGAAAAATATAGAATATAAAAATTTATTGAGTAAAAATTCAAGTAATAAGCATTAAAAAAATAAATTTTAAATAAATAAATGTCTACTAATTTGTAAACAGACCTTCATAGCTGGTATCAGTGGTAGTTGTTGCTAAATTGGAATTTGAGGCTTGTTCTCCACCCTAACGAGAACAACGATATGTGGAACCGGTTCTATTCTCGCTTTCACTCACATAATCCATCTATTATCTCTCTAATGTCCCATACTCTTATATGTCTCATGTTATAGCTCTGTGATGTTTCAGAACCGGTTTGGTTCAATAAAATCAGCCTTTGGGAAATATTGCACATATCATGATCTCATGAACCAGTTCTGTTCAATAATATCATGAACCGGTTATATTCAATAAAATCAAGCTCTAAGAAGTATAAAAGAATTTTTTTAAGAAAAACAATAGACAACGTTTATGAAGAGAAGCAAAACAAAGTTAAATATTACACATAACTCGGTCACCATGAAAATTTGGAGGGGAGCTCACACTGGAAAACGAGGCTTTTAATTTTTTCAACAACAATATTTTAATATTTTTACATTTTTTAAAGTTTTTATGTCTAGAAAATAAAACAATATCCAAGGTTTCCTTTGTTTGCCAAAATAAACCAAAATGTTCTCTGCCAATGGCCAGAATTGTTTTTCCAGGGGTTATGACTAAAAGGAGGTACTAGAACTTTTTACGGGTAAGAAAAGTAGTTAAACATCAATTTGACGGCATGCAATTTTGTAAACCGGTATATGGTGATGTGCCAAAAATAAAACCACCTGTCAAATACAGTTTTAAAACCAAAAAACGTTTTGTAGGCCGTCAATTTCCAGGCCTAACTCTGAGCAAACAAAAACAATTTGCTATAGAACATTCAGGCTTCAAACTCCAAAAAGTTGGCATTATCAAATAAAAACTAACAACCGTACTCGGGGTTTAATTGAATTGCAGTACATCCAGTTGACACCTATGACGTATGATACGCTGCCAATGCTGGAGGATTCGATATCAAAAACTACGTCACTAAAACATAGCCCAATCAAAAATCAAATAAATAATATTAAAATAATTATATTTAATATAAGTTTTAAAAACTTTTAAAAATTTACAACCATGAAAATTAAACAATGTATGCTTGGTTGGATTAAGAGACATAACCCATCCATATATATCACCACTTGTGGTGACATAACAAGGGTTAAGAGAAACATGCACACTATTAAACTTTTCAATGACAAGCATACAATATAATAGAGAAATTGAAGATGATATCCATTGACCAAGCATCAAGTAACAAAAATATCCAATCAACCATCCATAAGCATCAAATAAGAGTACTAAAAAATAGTATAAGAATTCTCCTCACAACTTCTGCTTTTTTTTTACCACAATTAGATATTTCGGTTGGTTGTTATGAAGGAATTTATATTAGTAAGCCACTGCATTCGATATGTATGAATTTGTAGGCATATCTGTGTATGCTAACCTCTTATGGTTTAGTTGATAGAAGAGGAGGAGGTGGAGCTTATGGAAACTGAAAAAAATAAGGATGGTGGAAACACACACAATCCTTTTGCAGATGCAGCTATCAATAATGTTGTAAATGGTCATGTTTCCCCTACTGGATCTACATCTCCTGCAGTTGATCACTCACAAGAAAAACTGACTAAGGTTGGTTTCTCTCTCAACATATTTTTCGTTTGACTATAATATTCCTTAGTCTGTCCTTTATTGGTAATCTCTATCTTCTTCCTATTATTGCACATTGCCCTTTACAATGAGTATTTCCTTGCTTCCAGTTTGACATTTAATATTAGTTTTGAAAAAGGGTTTATTGAATTCTAGTCAAATAATGGCTAGGGAAGTTCACAGCAGTGCCAAAAATTTAATTGCAATGAAGTTAAATCAATTCCATTTATGATTGTGGACCTAAGTTACACGATTATATGGGGAAACATGTATGTGTTTCCAAAACTAAAACACACTGGAAATGTGACCACTCATTTATAAATATCACATTATATTGGAACTTTGAAAGAAAGGATTATGAATAAATGAGCAAGAACATATAAATGACAAGCAAATTTCCACCATCACTTATATTGGGATCCTCACCATTAGTATCACCCTCTGCCTCCTCATATAGCCTTTGTCTCTACCTCAATCCTCCAAGGACATCAATTAACACCATTCAATTTTTATGAAACTACCTAATACAAGCCTTAAAATATCATGGAAAAAGCTCATCCCTGATAAATGATTTTTGGCTTGAGTGAAGGGTACATTTTTTCTAAGGCCATGATAGAGGAATTCAACAATAAATGGCACCAACATTGGGTTACATAAAGGGCTTGGTGCTCTTGATTAAATGCCAATCTCATTCCTTGATACATGATAGAATGCAATCAAACGACTGTAATCTTGCCAATCTTGAAATCCTTTAAACGGTTAAGTCTGTTGAATTTTGAATGGAGTATGAAATTCTACTTTCTCCATATGACGTATGATGAGGTTGGAAACTTTCTCAAACCTATCAACCCATAATTTAAGAAAAGAGATTGTAAATATGTTTTTTGTCAAAATAACATTTTTAAATCTCTAAGGTTCACAAAGAGATTATAGTATATAATAGTCCTTGTTTTTTGGCTAACCTTTTCACATAAATATAAGATGAAAATTTGAAAAGATAAGTGTGGAATCCCTCTCAAACTTCTTCTCGTATGAGATCCAAATACAGTAAGATCCACATTGAAGTTTGAAGGATACTTTTTTCAATGTGTTTGAATAATAATTATATGCACCGAGTTTTGAAAAAGGAAATGAGAATCTATTAATCTTGCACATTGATCTAGGAACTAAGAATCAATCTCATCAAAGAATAATCAACAAATACTCATGAAATGGTGTTAATCGGAACCGGAATTGGTTTCCTCTCTGTATATTTAATAAACAATGAATGGTTACAATACCAATGTCAAGCAATAGCTTGAATCCATGAGGAATTTGAATACCTAAGGAGACAATTTGAATTCAATGAGTGAGTCTAGCTTAACTGGATCTCAACCATTGGTTCACACTCAGTTAACCACTTGAACAAAACCCTAATTGACTCACCAAACCCTAACTAAAGTTGAAGTGCAATAAATGACTAAATCTCAACTGAAGCAGATCAAACACATGTCATAGCAATCCAACCATCAAGTGCTAGTGCTCTGTGACTTCAATGAACCTTGATGAGGTTAGCTGAAGCTGAACTGATCATCAGAAGTTGGTGGAGGCACCCTGTTGACTCCAGATCATTAAATAATAATAAATAATCATTAAATAATATATTTAATGAGAGGAGGCGCCTTCACTGATAGTTTGAACTGATTGTAACCACCAGTTAGCAATTAGGTGCATTAATATCACTCAAATCACCCCCATAGTGCTCCAGTTAGCCTCCTTGACTGTAGGTAGGCGTGGGTGTGACTAGATGATGGCAATTAATGCTCCATTGATGTCAATTAATGTCAATTATACTTAGGATAGTGGTTTAACTAGGTCAATTTGACCAAAAAGAATGTGTATGGTGGTAAATGTCTCCAACACCCCCCCTTAAGCTATACTCAGGAATATTTAGAAAACATAGATGCATAAAAATGCTAGGGCCTCAGCAACTAAGGCCATAGGTCACCCACCCTATACAATGTTGAAACTGAAAAAATGCTCAAAACAAACTAAGTGAGGAAAAGAGGGAAAACCCAGTGGGAAACCCCCCCCCTCAAGCTGAACACTAAAAGTAGTCTAGATCACCCTGATGAACTCACCCCCAACAGTGAACAGAGGTAAGTGAACTTCTTTTCTGAAAATCTCTTGGTGAAGATGTCTACAATCTGCTCATCAGTCGGGTAGTATTGCAGAATGATGGTCCTGTCATGCACTAGCTCCCTGATGTAGTGCATGTGAATCTTTACATGCTTGGTCCTCTGCCTGGTAACTGGATCCATGGATATCTTAATGGCACTTTGGTTGTCACAAAATATGACAGTGGACAAATTACTACCAAGATCAAACTCTAAAAGAATGCCTTGCAACCAAACTGCTTGGATGCAAGCATTCACCGCTCCTCGATACTCAGCCTCTGCTAAAGATAGTGCTATGGCAGCCTGCTTTTTGCTTGACCAGCAAATAGGGCCACCACCAAACATGAATACATATCTGAAATTTGACTTCCGATCAATAGAATCACCCACCCAATCGAAATCTGTGTATCCAACCAGCTCTAGCTCGGAGTCTGCGGCATATTGAATGCCGCAGATCCTGGTTCCCTAAATATACTGGAGGATCCTCTTGGTTTCCTTCCAATGAATATCATGAGTCTGCTGCATGTATCTTGATACAGCATTCATTGCATAACAAATATCAGTCCTAGAATGTGTCAAGTACAACAAGCTACCAATCAGTTGTCGATAGATAGTGCAGTCCATGGGAGGTGTGTGTTTTCCTTCTTCAAGGCTGATCCCTGAAAGGAAAAAGAATGGTGCATGCCTACATTCAGCCATGTTAAACTTGAATAATAGTTCTGAAATTTATTTGGACTGAGTGACCATAATCCCATCAGAATTTTGCTCGATTTCAAGCCCCAAAAATTATTTTAGAAGCCCCAAATCACTCATTTCAAAGGCATTGTGGAGAGTAGTTTTGATGGCTGAAATGGAGGAAATTGTGCTACCTGTGATCAGTAATTCATCAACATATAAAACAATTATAATATATGACCATCATTCTTCTATAAATACACATTTGGATCTGATCTACATCTCTGAAAGTTTTGCGAGAGAAGGAAGGCATCCATCTTGGAATACCACTCTCTTGGGGCCTGTTTTAACCCATATAGTGACTTCTTTAGCTTGCAAACCAAAGATGGATCAGTGATGTAGCCCTCAATATGCTTCATTTATATCTCCTCATGAATATCTCCATGCAGAAAGGCTGACTTAACATCCATGTGATGCACCTCCCAGTGCTTAGATGTTGAAATAGCCAAAACAAGGCGGATGGAGTCCATTTTTGCAACCGGTGCAAAGGTCTCATGGTAGTCCACTCCTTGGACCTGAGAGAAACCTTTTGCTACCATCCTTTCCTTATATTTTTAGGTTCTTCCATCAGCAGCAACCTTTGTCCGAACCACCCACTTGCATTGAACCAATTTCCTTCCCGGAGGAAGAGAAACTAGCTCCCAAGTAGTGTTTTTCTGAAGAGAATTCATCTCTTCATCCATGGCAACTTGCCATCTCAGATCATTCCGAGCATGGTATTAGGATTTTGGATATGAAATAATCAGAAAATAGCAAGTTTGGGACAGCAAATTATCAGAACAAGAGAGCGCAATACTTGCTCTTTGGAAATCAGAACGGGTTCTCCTTGGATCATCCGGATTTCCAATGTTGTCTCCTACGGAGGAGAGTGTCTGTTGGGCCCGTGTAGGAAGATGATTTTACACTTCAGGTTCTGATTCAGAATATAATGATTGCTGAAAATTGATATCATAAATTATAGGATCCAAATCATGGTCATCACCCCCAATTTCATCATCCAAATATTCAGTGGAATAGGAAGGAAATTCAACAGTTTTCTCCTTCACTAGTTCCACCTCCTGAAGAGGCTCATCGAACTTGACACTTCTCTATATAATGATCTATTTTGTCTTGATATACAGAAGCTTGAATCCTTTAGATTCATCAATATACCCAATAAACATACATTCTATGCTTTGCAGTTGCAAATCCCTTCTTTTATAAAGCGGAATCCGGGCCCATGTAGTGGACCCAAACATTCGTAGGTTCGACACATCTGGCTTGTGTCCAAAGTATGATTTGAAAAAAGTATTTCCTTTCATAGATGAATGTGGCACCCTATTCTGAATTTATTCTACAGCATGCATGGCTTTATCCCACAAATTTTCAGCAAGCTTCTTTGACTCCAACATACAGGTGGTCATCTCCTTGAGAGACAGATTCTTCCTTTCCGCTGCTCCGTTCTGCTGGGGAGTGTAGGGAATTGAATGTTGGATCTAAATACCACTTTGGTAGAATATGTACAGCAAATAATTAATGACATACTCCCCTCCATTATCAAATCTCAAGATCTTGATCTTAAGCCCAGAGGCATTTTCGATCAAGGCCTTCAGTTCAGAAAATTTTTCACATACTTCTCATTTCTTTTTGAGAAAGAAAACCCATGTATACCTTGAAAAATCATCAATAAAAGTAAGGAGGTACCTTGATCCATTCATGGATGTGACATGAATCAAACCATTGATATCAGAATGTATCATCTCCAATATTCTTGTAGCTCGGTTTTCCTTCCCCCGATCGAACTTGTGCTCAGGGTGTTTTCTAATCACACAGGCCTTGCAGACTCCCGTGGTTTCCTTAATGACCGGGAGGCCTTCAACCATGGAGTTTTTTTGTAATTGCTGCAAATATTTGAAATTAATATGGAAAAACCTCTCATGCCATAGCCTACTAACCTCATTTCCATGAGTTATCATAGCGGTGGGCTTTGCATCCGCAACAAAGTGAGAGAACTCATAGGCTTTTGCATGATGATTTGCAAGGCCTTTTGCAATGAGTTTCCCGAATGCAATTTCTATTATCTCAACATCATTTGGGCTGAAAGAGACTCTATTAGGCATTCCTGTATGTGTCATCTGATAGACACTAAGGATATTTGCTACTAGAGACGGTACATACAAAACATTAGAAAAAAAAACATTTTCTAGATCTATAGTACCTTGTCCTTCGGAAATGATGGTGGAGTCATATCCCATGTGAATGGGGATGGATTTGCTGATCTCCAAGGATTAAAAGGAGTCTTTTTCAGCCATCATGTGATTCAAAGTTCCACTATCAATCAGCAGTGCTTTGGACTTTGAAGTGCTTGCCATGAGGGCATGACCTTTCTCATGCTGTGGTTCCCGATCTTGGTGATCTCTCCTCCGAAAGCTCTCTGGAAGATTGATGTGATTCCTCTCAAGGAGAGAGGTTGCTTCATCAATATTTTTCTTCATGTAGGCATGTTTAGGGTGAAAACCATTCCCACAGTAAGAACACTTGGCTTTTTCTTTCCCATTGTGCCCTTTTCCTTTGTTCTTCCTTGAGCTAGAAGATTCATCATGCTGTTGATTTTCAACTCTAGGCTTGGGAGCATCCAATATAGTTTTCTGATTTTTTTGTTGCTTTCCTTTACCCTTCAAATCTTTGGGCCCTGAGACATGGAGGGCTTGATCACAGGAAGATCGGATGATCCCCATCTGGACAAGCTTGTCATGTTCATTAGTTAGGGACTCAATGAAGGCATTGAGTGTAGGCATCTTCCATCCGGGGGTTGTGAGCTTCCCCGCACGGAATGTAGAAACAAAAACTAAATAATCAACCCCGAGTTTGGAGAGGATGGAAAGGATGAGCTGATCGTCCTCCTTCTCCACTTTGCATTGTTTCAAGATTAAAATAGTATGCTTGAATTTTGTAAAGAAATCATTTAGATTCTCGAAATTGGAAGGTTGGAGAGACATGAGTTCATTTTCGAGCTGGTAAACTCTCAAGTCATCATGCTTTCCATATAGAGATTCCAATTTGTCCCATATTTCTTTCAGTTTCTTCAGATCCGTTAGATGGAAGAGAAGGTCTTCAGAAATAGAGAGGCACAAGAAACCGAAGGATTCATCCTTCTTGTTCAAGAATCTTGATTTTTCTATGGTAGATCCAGGCTCAACTTCAGTGTCCATGGCAACTCTATGGAGTCCTTTGGAGCACAACTGAATCTACATTTTATTTTTCCATGTGTGGAAATCATATGGAGTCAAGAGAGGTACTGAGGAGGCCATCTAGATATGCTGTAGCGAATGCTTCACCTATAGAAACCTGAAAATCAAAACAGAAAGGGAAAAATAAGGTCGTACAGCCTGCACATTCTAGGCTTTCATCACACCCAGCATATTCAATCAAGCAAGCTTGATCAACAAGTTCTTTACTTGGTATATTGAGTGGTAAGCCTTGGCTTCTAGTGCAGTGCTGGAATTTTGAGCTATTGCTCACTTTTCATGGAGAAATCTGTCAAAAATATTGTTTTTGAGAGATATATCTTCATCCCGCTGTATGCCCTGATACCATATTAATCTTGCACATTGATCTAGGAACTAAGAATCAATCTCATCAAAGAATAATCAACAAATACTCATGAAATGGTGTTAATCGGAACTAGAATTGGTTTCCTCTCTGTATATTTAATAAATAATGAATGGTTACAATACCAATGTCAAGCAATAGCTTGAATCCATGAGGAATTCAAATACCTAAGGAGACAATTCGAATTCAATGAGTGAGTCTAGCTTAACTGACTCTCAACCATTGGTTCACACTCAGTTAACCACTTGACCAAAACCCTAATTGACTCACCAAACCCTAACTGAAGTCGGAGTGCAATAAATGACTGAATCTCAACTGAAGGAGATCAAACACATGTCATAGCAAGCTAACCATCAAGTGCTAGTGCTCCATGACTTCAATGAACCCCGATGAGGTTAACTGAAGCTGAACTGATCATCAGAAGTTGGTGGAGGTGCCTTGTTGACTCCATATCATTAAATAATAATAAATAATAATTATATAATATATTTAATGAGAGGAGGTGCCTTCACTGACTGTTTGAACTGATTGTAACCACCAGTTAGCAATTAGGTGCATTAATATCACTGAGATCACCCCCAGAGTGGTCCTTTTAGCCTCCTTGGCTGTAGGAGAAGGCTAAGTTAGCCTCCTTGACTGTAGGTAGGCGTGGGTGTGACTGGATGATGGCAATTAATACTCCACTGATTTCAATTAATGTCAATTATACTTAGGATAGTGGTTTAACTAGGTCAATTTGACCAAAAAGAGTGTGTATTGTGGTAAATGTCTCCAACAGAATCCCTATCAATCCCTCTCATTTGACATCTAGATGTTAGTAGACTCAAGACTAAAGTTTGAAAGATAATTTTTCAAGTCTTCTAATACTTAGGTTTATTATAGTGAAGACGATGCTTAGGGATCAGGTGGAGTTTGAAATTGAATGGCTAGTTACTCATGAACTATGTCCATATGTACAAATGTATCAATTAGCTTTGTGATGGTATTTGTAACTTTTTTTTTGCTATTAATAGAAATGTGGATCCTAATAAACTTATTTAGCTGGAAAGATAATAATACAATGCTTTTAATAGTATGTAGAAAAGTTCATGTCAAAATAGGTAAGGTAAAATGTCATGGAAAAATTATTCTTCTAATTTTTTTACTTTTATGTTGTCTATTTAAACCATTGGTTAAGTCAATGATCAAGTAGTCACAACACGGATCAACAATTTTAAATCTCCAAGGGATTTACAATGTTAGAAGTACACTAGATTTAGGTGAACACATTGGCATTGGACAAAGATCATGTTTTTAGTTTGTTATTAATGTTAGAGATTTGATGCCTGATCTCTTTTGGCCTTGTAACATAGCGGTTCTAATATTGGAGCTCTTATCAAAACAATTCTGGACAGAAATAAGCTTTATTACCCCGTGAACCTACTTTCACCCCTGATTTCATATTATGCATTTAGATAAGGTTGCAAGTAGTTCTCAACTATTCTAATCACTTTCGCATGATAGAAAACAAACATTTCCCTTCAAAAAATAAATAGGCCAAAGAACATGCAATACAAAAAACCAATACTCCTAATGGTTATGGCTATGTTCACATTAACAAAACAAGTGCATCAATCTCTTTCTAAATGGGTTTTTTCACAATCTCATCTTCCATCACCATTACATGTTCTTCATTCTCAACCTTTATTTTAGTCTCTCCTCCTCTATACTAAATCTTGAGTAATCCCCATAAAAAGAATCTGGAAGTGATAAATCATATGTACATGGTTTACCTCACTAATTCCATGTAAATGTTGAATCACTTGGGATTTCTTCTTATTGTGATTTTTTTTCTATACAATGTTTTTAATAAATAATGAATTTTTTTTAACACTTAAATTTTCAAATGAAAAGAATGATTTATTTTTAATTGTCAACATTGAAGGGTTCAATTTCTCATAGCCCTTAAAAGTAAAATGAGACCTTCCCTTCAAATTTGATCCCTGGCGACTCTAGAGCCTTTCAACCTGGTAAAGGTGGTGTCCTGGTCAGGTCTGGTACAGAAAAGATGTCCTCACGTATGATCTGACCAATAATCATATCCCTCGATGCCATTTGTGACACGCCTTAGGTGAATATCGTGTCCAAAGCATCATGAATTCACCAGTCTTCCCGACGCCAGAGATCCAACACGTGGATTGTGTAGAAACAGTGGGAGATCATGAAGTTCAGATATTTGAAGCGACAAACCTGGCCTCTACATGAAGAAAAGGGATGCGGCTAGCCGAAACCATTTTGAACATCATCGTTAGCATAACTGAAAAAGGAAAAGAATGTCACGTCCAAACACTGCGATACATGTGGACAGCAATGCAGCATCAAAGGAGATGGTATGACTGGATTCTCAGCAGAAAATAGATATCCCTACCCACGTGTCCACTCATGCTACCATTATACTGACCAGTCATATCTGTATCCATCTTCATCTTCCTCACACTATATAAACACCACCTTCCTAGGCCAATTAATATGCATAAGATGAATCGGTAATTAGAGACAATACTCAAAGTGTTATTCTACTAAGAGATTCTAAGAATTATGAAAGAGTTGAAATGGAGATATGATTTGAGAATCTTGTCAGTATTGAGATTTTGATGGTTGGTGAGCTTGATTCCGCGCTCATCTGTCGCCCTCATTTTTCACACCATGAAAGCACCAACCATCGGGGCCTGGATGTGAAGCACTTTGAATGTTTTCAGATAGCTATACCTCCGGCTGCGCGATTCCTGGGATTTCCTGTCCCGGGTGTGTCTCCACAGAAACCATGGAAGAAATTGTGGCTTCCAAAGTCCTGATACATGGTGACCGTGTTCAACGACAACCAGTAGGAGCGAATTCTCATGCTAGGGTGGCGAGTGTCCAAACTCATCATCGCCTCATTTTTGAACTCCAATTCCCAACTTTTTCTGAGGTGGTGAGGAGGTGGAAGACACCCCCCACTATATGACCTATAGGAGAACCCACGCCATGGGAGGTGGGGAGTACAAAGCTTCCCTTCTCCAAGTCCCTTCATACAATAGTATTACTAGGATAGAGGGGGGTTGTAGAAAAGGAAATAAACTCCTTTGCCAATCCAAAAACTATGCAGAAAGGTGCCTTTGAGCATGAAATTACACACTCATAGGGAAGGACATGTTGCTAATTTGACAGATAGGCAAGCGGTCGAACCCAATTAGCAGTGAGTCATCAGAAGCATCCTTAACATCGTTTTCACAACCTGCAAGCTCAGAAATAGAAGCAATGTGCTACCATATAGACTGAGCACGCATATTAGCTCCATATATATTAATGTCTATTTTAATATATATGTAAATTGTGGCAGTAGTACCACGCTCTAAGTTGTTAATAGTTGATTACGAATGTAAACAATTTCATGTCATGTTTCAAGGATTAGCCTTAGGGAGTGAGATGGTATAAATTTCTACTCACATAGGGGAGTAGGTTTGGGAATTTTCAAGAGCAGAGGCTCTCCACTATAACATGTTCCAAGCTTTCCATATATGAATAAAATTGCAGAGGAATGATAATCCTTTCATGGCAGAGATTCTTGTGTCGTCTGTTTCTTCAATCAGTAACTTCTTTACATGAATGTTTATCCTGTTTTTCATTCCAGTTTGTATTTTATTTTCATGTTTGAGCATTAGTGTATATGGTCCAGAATTCATCTTGTATGCTCTTGGCCCATTGTTCAATCATTTTCAAACATTTTCTTCTAAATTCATGCAGAATTCACCCTGGTTAGGTGCTCTGTGTGATGGACTGTTTTCTCCTGTCTGCTAATCACTTGCTAAATATCTCCAGATTGAAGGATGGATGACTATCTTGCCTCTGTACGTAAACTTTCATGATTCCTTACCTCCTACAACATATTTCAGACAAGATTGTTGACTCCATTTCCCAATGGTCCCCTCGATGATCATCCCACTAGACTTTATAAAAACAAACTTGTTCTATTCATAAATCTGACCTTCTGACTTGTCTTTGATAGATTGAATATCTTGCATATGAAAACTCTGTAAATAGTGAGAGATCCCTCTTTGAATTAGCCACCAATTAGCTTACTGCCTATTGAGTTATAAGTAATTTCCATTCTCATACATTGAGTTTTCCTCATCTTTATCATGATAATGGGGAATGTGGTTGTTGTTGAAATGTATGTATTCAATTAGCATTACTCAGTGTATATCACATGGATCCAAGGATGAAAAATAGAAATTGGGGATGCATAACAACAACCCTAATTTTCGTAGATAAATTCATAAAATCCAAAAGCCAAAGAAAATATTCCAAGGTTACACATTACAATTTACAATTCTCATAAGGAAAATAAAATCACTTACTTGAGCCAACTATAGTTGTGGAAGAAAGATAGCTAAGACACCACCCCATGAACAAGAATGAACCATCGCTCTAGCAGCAACCATACCTGCAAATTCCCAAGTTATACCAAACCCTAAAATATCCAAGGTGAAAAACTTTTAAAGAAAAACTACAACAATAGAGTTTACCTTGAGTTGCCATGCCGAAATTACCAAGGTTGCCATGCAAAAAACAATGAGACCACCCAACTATACAAAATCCACCCTTCCATGAGGAACATTTTTAGAAAAGTCGTCAAAATTGGACATCCCAGCAACCTTAAATGAATTGGTCCCAACAACCTCAGTAAAAAATGGTCCCAGCAGCCTTAAGACAATGCCCGCCATAATTCATGGTTTTAGAAGAATGCATGCACCATGGTACCATCATATACCTATTCATGATTTGATTTTTTAAGTTAATATTTCTTGAGGAGAAAGATATAGGCCTGCCAAAACAGGGTTTTTCACCAGTGGATACAAAAATGGCTAAGTAGCCTCAGAAAGATGCCCGACCTATATTATGGGTTAGAGTAAATGCTCGCATCAAATGGGGGTCTTATATATTGGTCTTCGTCCTACCTAACCTTCTCTTCATATTGTCTTCGAAGTGGATGAAGAAAAATTTATGAACCTGCCAAAAGGGTGTTCGGGGCACATTAGACCAAATTGAGAAATTTGTCTAAGTATGGAATTGGTGTTAAATCTTCCCAAGTGGCCTTAAGGAAATGACTTCCATGCCTCATAGGATGATGTGAAAAATGTATTGATAATGTGAGTCTCTAGAACATTGTATGGAGCATACAACCATGTCACTTGCCTCACCAACCTATAGCATATATTTAAGGAAGAATTGGTCCCAGCAGCCTTAAGAGAATGCCCCCCACAATTCATGGTTTGAGAAGAATTCCCACACCATGGTACCTTCCTATCACCGGTTGCTTTGGATACCTATTCATGATTTGATTTTTATTTAATCTTTCTTGTGGAGAAAGATAAAGTCCTGCCAAAAAAAGGTGTTTCACCCGTGGATGCAAAAATGGCTAAGTAGCCTCAGAAAGATGCCTGCCCTAATTTATTGGTTAGACTAAATTCCTGCAGCACATGGGGGTCTTGTAGATTGGTCTTTGGCCTACCTAACCATGTATTTAGATTGTCTTGGAAGTGCATGAAGAAAATTTTATGGACTTGTCAAAAGGGTGTTTTAGGAAGATTAGACCAAATTGAGAAATTTTTCTATGGAATTGGTGTTAAATCTTCCCAAGTGGCCTTAAGGAAATGCCCGCCATGTCTCATAGAATGATGTGAAAAATGTATTGAGAATGTGAGTCTCTAGAGTGTTGTATCGAGCATACAACCATGTCACTTGCCTCACCAAACTACAACATATATTTTAGGAAGAATTGGTCCCAACAAGCTTAGTCAAAATTGGTCTGAGTAGCCTTAACAGAATGCCCACCACAATTCATGGTTTGAGAAGAATGCTCGCACCATGGTATCGTCCTATGCCTGGTTGCTTTGGATACCTATTCATGATTTTATTTTACTTTAATATTTCTTGAGGAGAAACATACAGGCCTAGCAAAATAGGGTGTTTCACCATTGGATGCAAAAATGGCTAAGTAGTTTCAGAAAGATGCCCTCCCTAAATTATGGGTTACAGTAAATGCCTGCAGCACATGGGGGTCTTGTAGATTGGTATTCGGCATACCTGACCATGTCTTCAGATTGTCTTGGAAGTGGATGAAGAAAATGTTATGGACCTGCCAAAAGGGTGTTTTAGGCAGATTAGACCAAATTGAGAAATTTGTCTTAGTATGGAATTGGTGTTAAATATGCCCAAGTGGCCTTAAGGAAATGCCCACCATGCCTCATAGGGTGATGTCAAAAATGCATTCAGAATGTGGTGGCTAGAGTGTTGTATGGAGCATACAGCCATGTCACTCGCCTCACCAAACTAGAACATATATTTAAGGAAGAATTGGTCCCAACAACCTTAGCCAAAATTGGTCCCAGCCGCCTTAAGAGAATGCATGCCATAATTCATGGTTCGAGAAGAATGCCCACTCCATGGTAGAGTCCTATGACTGGATGGTTTGGATACCTATCAATGATTTGATTTTTCTTTAATATTTCTTGAGGAGAAAGATACAGGCCTGCCAAAACAAGGTATTTCACCAATGGATGGAAAAAGAGCTAAGTAGCCTCAGAAAGATGCCCACCCTAAATTATGGGTTAGAGTAAACGCCTGCAGTGCATGGGGGTCTTGTAGATTGGTCTTCGGCCTATGTGACCATGTTTTTATATTATCTTCAAAGTGGATGAAGAAAAATTTATGGACCTGCCAAAAGGGTGTTTTAGGAAGAGTAGACCAAATTGAGAAATTTGTCTATGGAATTGGTGTTAAATCTACCCAAGTGGCCTTAAGGAAATGCCCGCCATGCCTCATAGTATGATGTGAAAAATTTATTGATAATGTGAGTCTCTAGAGTGTTGTATGGAGCATACAACCATGTCACTTTATTCACCAAACTACAACATATATTTAACAAAGAATTGGTCCCAGCAGCCTTAGTCAAAATTGGTCCCAGCAGGCTTAAGAGAATGCTCGCCGCAATCCATGGTTTGAGAAGAAATCCCGTACCATGGTACCATCCTATGGCTGGTTGGTTTGGATACCTATTCAGGATTTGATTTTTCTTTAATCGTTCTTGAGGAGAAATATACAGGCCTGCCAAAACAGGGTATTTCACCGGTGGATACAAAAATGGCTAAGTTGCCTCAAAAAGATGCCCGCCCTATATTATGGGTTAGAGTAAATGCCCACAACACATCGGGGTCTTGTAGATTGGCCTTTAGCCTACCTGAGCGTGTCTTCAGATTGTATTGGAAGTGGATGAAGAAAATGTTATGGACCTGCCAAAAGGTTGTTTTAGGCAGATTAGACCAAATTGAGAAATTTGTCTCAAGTATGGAATTGGTGTTAAATCTGCTCAAGTGTCCTTAAGGAAATGCCCGCCATGCCCCATAGGATGATGTGAAAAAGGTATTGAGAATGTGAGTCTCTAGAGTGTTGTATGGAGCATACAACCATGTCACTCACCTCACCAAACTACCGTATATATTTAAGGAAGAATTGGTCCCAACAACCTTAGTCAAAATTGGTCCCACCAGCCTTAAGAGAATACCCACCACAATTCATGGTTTGAGAAGAATGCTTGCACCATGTTATCGTCCCATGGCTGGTTGTTTTCGATACCTATTCATGATTTGATTTTGCTTTAATATTCTTGAGGAGAAACATACAATCCTTCCAAAACAGGGTGTTTCACAGGTGGCTGCAAAAATGGCTAAGTAGCCTCAGAAAGATGCCCGCCCTAAACAATGGGTTAGAGTAAATGCCCGCAACACATGGGGGTCTTGTAGATTGGTGTTCATCCTACATGACCATGTCCTATGATTGTATTGGAAGTGGACGAAAAAAACTTTATGGACCTTTCAAAAGGGTGTTTTAGGCAGATTAGACCAAATTGAGAAATTTTTTTAAGTATGGAATTGGTGTTAAATCTTCCCAAGTGGAGTTAAGTAAATGCCCACCATGCCTCATAGGATGATGTGAAAAATGTATTGAGAATGTGAGTCTCTAGAGTGTTGCATGGAGCATACAACCATGTCACTTGCCTCACCAAACTACAACACATATTTAAGGAAGAATTGGTCGCAGTAGCCTTAGTCAAAATTGGTCCCAGCAGCCTTAAGAGAATGCCCGCCACAATTCATGGTTTGAGAAGAATGAATGCCCCATGGTACCATCCTATCAATGGTTGGTTTGGACACCTATTCATGATTTGAGTTTTCTTTAATATTTCTTAAGGAGAAAAAGGAGAAAGATACAGGCCTGCTAAAATAGGTTGTTTCACTGGTGGATGCAATAATGGATAAGTAGCCTCAGAAAGATGCCCGCCCTAAATTATGGGTTGGAGTAAATTCCCACAGCACATAGAGGTCTTGTATATTGGTCTTTCACCTACCTGACCATGTCTTTATATTGCCTTGGAAGTGGATGAAGAAAAATTTATGGACCTTCCAAAAGGGTGTTTTAGGTAGATTAGTCTAAATTGAGATATTTGTCTAAGAATGGAATTGGTGTTAAATCTTCCCAAGTGGCCTTAATGAAATGCCCACCATGCCTCATAGGATGATGTGAAAAATGTATTGAGAATGTGAGTCTCTATAGTGTTGAATGGAGCATACAATCATGTCACTTGTGTCACCAAACTACAACATATATTTTAGGAAGAATTGGTCCCAACAACCTTAGTCAAAAATGGTCCCAGCAGCCTTAAGAGAATGCCCATCACAATTCATGGTTTGAGAAGAATTCCCACACCATGGTAGAGTCGTATGATTAGTTGGTTTGGATACCTATCAATGATTTTATTTTTCTTTAATCTTTCTTGAGGAGAAAGATACAGGCCTACCAAAACAAGGTGTTTCACCGGTGCATGGAAAAATGGTTAAGTAGCCTCAGAAAGATGACTGCCCTAAATTATGGGTTAGAGTAAATGGCCACAGCACATGGGGGTCTTGTAGATTGGTATTCGGCCTACTTGACCATGTATTTAGATTGTCTTGGAAGTGGATGAATAAAAAGTTATGGATCTGCCAAACTGGTGTGTTAGGCAGATTAGACTAAATTGAGAAATTTGTGTATGGAATTGGTGTTAAATCTGCCCAAGTGGCCTTAAGGAAATGCCTATCATGACTCATAGGATAATGTGAAAAATGTATTGAGAATGTGAGTCTCTAGAGTGTTGTACTGAGAATACAACCATGTCACTTGCCTCACCAAACTACAGCCGTATATTTAAGGAAGAATTGGTCCCAACAACCTTAAGAGAATGCCCGCCACAACTCATGGTTTGAGAAGAAATCCTGCACCATGGTACCGTCCTATGGATGGTTGGTTTGTATACCTATTCATGATTTGATTTTTCTTTAATATTTATTGAGCATAAATATACAGGCCTTCCAAAATAGGGTGTTTCACCGGTGGATGCAAAAATGGCTGAGTAGCCTCAGAAAGGTGCCCACCCTAAATTATGGGTTAGAGTAAATGCCCACAGCACATGGGGGTATTGTAGATTGGTCTTTGGCCTACCTGACCATGTCTTCAAATTGTATTGGAAGTGGATGAAGAAAACGTTATGGACCGGCCAAAGCGGTGTTTTAGGAAGATTAGACCAAATTGAGAAATTTGTCCAAGTATGGAATTGGTGTTAAATTTGCCCAAGTGTCCTTAAGGAAATTCCCGCCATGCCCCATAGGATGATGTGAAAAATGTATTGAGAATGCTAGTCTTTAGAGTGTTGTATGGAGCATACAACCATGTCACTTGCCTCACCAAACTATAGTATATATTTAAGGAAGAATTGGTCCCAGCAATTTTAGTCAAAATTGGTCCCACCAGCCTTAAGAGAATGCCCACCACAATTTATGGTTTGATAAGAATGCCTGCACCATGGTATCATCCTATGGCTGGTTGTTTTGGATACCTATTCATGATTTGAGTTTTTCTTTAATATTTCTTGAGAAGAAAGATACAGGCCTGCCAAAACAGGGTGTTTCACCGGTGGCTGCAAAAATGGCTACGTAACCTCAGAAAGATGCCCACCCTAAATTATGGGTTAGAGTAAATGCCCGCAACACATCGTGGTCTTGTAGATTGGTCTTCGGCATACCTGACCATGTTTTCTGATTGTCTTGGATGTGGCCGAAGAAAATATTATGGACCTTCCAAATGTGTGTTTTAGGTATATTAGACCAAATTGAGACATTTGTCAAAGTATGGAATTGGTGTTAAATATTCCCAAGTGGACTTAAGGAAATGCCCGCCATGCCTCATGGGATAATGTGAAACATGTATTGAGAATGTGAGTCTCTAGATTTCTATATGGAACATATAACCATGTCACTTGCCTCACCAAACTACAACATATATTTAAGGAAGAATTGGTCCATGTAGCCTTAGTCAAAATTGGTCCCAGCAGCCTTAAGAGAATGCCTGCCACAATTCATGGTTTGAGAAGAAATCCCGCACCATGGTACCATCCTATCGCTGGTTGGTTTGGATACCTATTCATGATTTGAGTTTTCTTTAATCTTTCTTGAGGAGAAAGATGCATGCCTGCCAAAACAAGGTGTTTCATCGGTGGATGCAAAAATGGCTAAGTAGCCTCAGAAAGATGCCCACCCTAAATTATGGGTTAGAGTAAATTACTGCAGCACATGGAGGTCTTGTAGATTGGTCTTCGGCCTACCTGACCATGTCTTTAGATTGTCTTGTAAGTCGATAAAGAAAAAGTTATGGACCTCCCAAAAGGGTGTTTTAGGCAGATTAGTCTAAATTGAGGCATTTGTCAAAGTATGGAATTGGTGTTAAATCTGCCCAAGTGGACTTAAGGAAATTCCCACCATGCCTCATAGGATGATGTGAAAAATGTATTGAGAATGTGAGTCTCTAGAGTGTTGTATGGAGCATACAACCACGTCACTTGCCTCACCAAACTACAACATATATTTAAGGAAGAATTGGTCCCAGCAGCCTTAAGAGAATGCCCGTCACAATTCATGGTTTGAGAAGAAATCCCGCACCATGGTACCGTCCTATCGATGCTTGGTTTGGATACCTATTCATGATTTGAGTTTTCTTTAATATTTATTGAGGAGAAATATACATGCCTGCCCTAAATTATGGGTTAGAGTAAATTACCGCAGCACATGGAGGTCTTTTAGATTGGTCTTTGGCCTACCTGACCATGTCTTCAGATTGTCTTGGAAGTCGATAAAGAAAAATTTATGGACCTACCAAAAGGGTGTTTTAGGCAGATTAGTCTAAATTGAGACATTTGTCAAAGTATGGAATTGGTGTTAAATCTGCGTAAGTGGACTTAAGGAAATGCCCACCATGCCTCATAGGATGATGTGAAAAATGTATTGAGAATGTGAGTCTCTAGAGTGATGTATGGAGCATACAACCATGTCACTTTCCTCACCATACTACATCATATATTTAAGGAAGAAATGGTCCCAGCAGCCTTAGTCAAAATTGGACCTAGAAGCCTTGAGAGAATGCCCGCCATAATTCATGGTTTGAGAAGAATGCTCGCACCATGGTACTGTAATATGGCTAGTTGGTTTGTATACCTATTCATGATTTTAGTTTGCTTTAATCTTTCTTGAGGAGAAAGATATAGGCCTGCCAAAACAAGTTGTTTCACCGGTGGATACAAATATGGCTAAGTAGCCTTAGAAAGATGACTGCCCTAAATTATGGGTCAGAGTAAATTCCCGCAGCACATGGAGGTCTTGTAGATTGGTATTCGGACTACCTGACCATGTATTCATTGTCTTGGAATTGGATGAATAAAACATTATGGACCTGCCAAAAGGGTGTTTTAGGCAGATTAGACCAAATTGAGAAATTTGTCTATGGAATTGGTGTTAAATCTACCCAAGTGGCCTTAAGGAAATTCCTGCCATGCCTCATAGGATGATGTGAAAAATTTATTGAGAATGTGAGTATCTATAATGTTGTATGGAGCATACAACCATGTCACTTGCCTCACCATACTGCAGCATATATTTAAGGAAGAATTGGTCCGAGCAGCCTTAGTCGAAATTGGTCCCAACAGCCTTGAGAGAATGCTCGCCATAATTCATGGTTTGAGAAAAATGCCCGCACCATGGTACCGTCCTATGGCTAGTTGATTTGTATACCTATTCATGATTTTAGTTTTCTTTAATATTTGTTGAGGAGAAAGATACAGGCTTGCCAAAACAGGGTGTTTCACCGGTGTATTAAAAAATGGCTAAGTAGCCTCAGAAAGATGCCCACCCTAAATTTTGGGTTAGAGTAAATGCCCGCAGCACATGAGGGTCTTGTATATTGGTATTCAGCCTACCTGACCATGTATTCATATTTTCTTGGAAGTGGATGAAGAAAATGTTATGGACCTTCCAAAAGGGTGTTTTAGGCAAATTAGACCAAATTGAGAAATTTGTCTAAGTATGGAATTGGTGTTAAATCTGCCCAAGTGGACTTAAGGAAATGACCGTCATGCCTCATAGGCTGATGTGAAAAATGTATTGAGAATGTGAGTCTCTAGAGTGTTATATGGAGCATACACCCATGTCACTTGCCTCACCAAACTACAACATATATTTAAGGAAGACTCATTGGTCCCATCAACCTTAGCCAAAATTGGTCCTAGCATCCTTAAGAGAATGCCTGCCACAATTCATGGTTTGAGAAGAATGCCCGCACTATGGTAGAGTCCTATGACTAGTTGGTTTGGATACCTATCAATGATTTTATTTTTCTTTAATCTTTCTCGGGGGGAAAGATACAGGCCTGCCAAAACAAGGTGTTTCACCGGTGGATGGAAAAATGGCTAAGTAGACTCAGAAAGATACCCACCCTAAATTATGCATTAGAGTAAATTCCCACAGCACATGGGGGTCTTGTAGATCCATCTTTGGCCTACCTGACCATGTCTCTATATTTCCTTGGAATTGGATGGAGAAAACGTTATGGACCTGCCAAAAGTGTGTTTTAGGAAGATTAGACCAAATTGAGAAATTTGTCTATCGAATTGGTGTTAAATATGCCCAAGTGGCCTTAAGAAAATGCCCGCCATGCCTCATAGCATGATGTGAAAAATGTATTGAGAATGTGAGTATCTAGAGTGTTGTATGGAGCATACAACCATGTCACTTTCCTCACCAAACTACAACATATATTTAAGGAAGAATTGGTCCCAGCAACCTTAGTCAAAATTGGTCTCAGTAGCCTTAAGAGAATGCCTACCACAATTCATGGTTTGAGAATAAATCCCGCACCATGGTACCGTCGTGTGGCTCGTTGGTTTGGATACCTATTCATGATTTGATTTTTCTTTAATCTTTCTTGAGGAGAAAGATATAGGCCTGCCAAAACAAGGTGTTTCACCGGTGGATGCAAAAATGGCTAAGTAGCCTCAGAAAGATGCCCACCCTAAATTATGGGTTAGAGTAAATGCCCGCAGCACATCTAGGCCTTGTAGATTGGTCTTCGGCATACCTGACCATGTCTTCAGATTGTATTGGAATTGGATGAAGAAAACATTATGGACCTGCCAAAAGGGTGTTTTCAGTAGATTAGACCAAATCGAGAAATTTGTCTTAAGTATGAAATTGGTATTAAATCTGCCCAAGTGTTCTTAAGGAAATGCCCGCCATGCCCTATAGGATGATGTGAAAAATGTATTGAGAATGTGATTCTCTAGAGTGTTGTATGGATCATACAACCATGTCACTTGCCTCACCAAACTATAGTATATATTTAAGGAAATGATTGGTCCCAACAACCTTAGTCAAAATTGGCCCCACCAGCCTTAGTCAAAATTGGTCCCACAATTCATGGTTTGAGAAGAATGCCTGCACCATGGTATCGTCCTATGCCTAGTTGTTTTGTATACCTATTCATGATTTAAGTTTTCTTCAATATTTTTTGAGGAGAAAGATATAGGCCTTCCAAATTAGGGTGTTTCACCAATGGCTGCAAAAATGGCTAAGTAGCCTTAGAAAGATGTCTGCCTTAAATTATGGGTTAGAGTAAATGCTCGTAACACATGGCGGTCTTTTAGATTGGTCTTCGACATACCTGACTATGTCTTCTGATTGTCTTGGAAGTGGATGAAGAAAATGTTATGGACCTTCCAAAAGGGTGTTTTAAGCAAATTAGACCAAATTGAGAAATTTGTCAAAGTATGGAATTGGTGTTAAATATGCCCAAGTGGACTTAAGGAAATGCCTGCCATGCCTCATAGAATGATGTGAAAAATGTATTGAGAATGTGAGTCTTTAGAGTTTTATATGGAGCATACAACCATGTCACTTTCCTCACCAAACTACCACATATATTTAAGGAAGATTGGTCCCTACAGCCTTAGTTAAAATTGGTCCCAATAGCCTTAAGAGAATGCCAGCCACAATTCATGGTTTGAGAAGAATGCCCGCACCATGGTACCATCCTATCGATGGTTGGTTTGGATACCTATTCATGATTTGAGTTTTCTTTAATCTTTCTTGAGGAGAAAGATACAGGCATTCCAAAAAAGGGTGTTTCACTAGTGGATGCAAAAATGGCTAAGTAGCCTCAGAAAGATGCTCGCCCTAAATTATGGGTTAGAGTAAATTCCTGCAACACATGGAGGTCTTGTAGATTGGTCTTCAGCCTACTTGACCATGTCTTCATATTTTCATGGAAGTGGATGAATAAAACGTTATGGACCTGCCAAAAGGGTGTTTTAGGCATATCAGTCTAAATTGAGATATTTGTCTAAGTATGGAATTGGTGTTAAATCTGCCCAAGTGGCCTTAAGGAAATGCCTGCCATGCCTCATAGGATGATGTGAAAAATGTATTGAGAATGTGAGTCTCTATAGTGTTGTATGGAGCATACAAGCATGTCACTTGCCTCACCATACTAAGGAAGAATAGGTCCCAGTAGCCTTAAGAGAATGCCCGCCATAATTCATGGTTTGAGGAGAATGTCTACACCGTGGTATCGTCTTATGGCTAGTTGGTTTGTATACCTATTAATGATTTGAGTTTGCTTTAATGTCTTTTGAGGAAAGATACAGGCCTGCTAAAATAGGGTGTTTCACCGATGGATGCAAAAATGGCTAAGTAGCCTCAGAAAGATGCCAACCCTAAATTTTGGGTTAGAGTAAATGCCCGCAGCACATGGGGTTCTTGTAGATTGGTCTTCGGCCTACCTAACCATGTCTTCATATTGTCTTGGAAGTGGATGAATAAAAATTTATGGACCTGCCAAAAGGGTGTTTTAGGTAGATTAGTCCAAATTGAGATATTTGTCTAAGTATGAAATTGGTGTTAAATCTGCCCAAGTGGCCTTAAGGAAATGCCTGCCATGCCTCATAGGATGATGTGAAAAGTGTATTGAAAATGTGAGTATATATAATGTTGTATGGACCATACAACCATGTCACTTGCCTCATGAGAGAGTCTCTAAGGAGGAGGATGTCAACCTGCCAAAAGTTCCTCCCAGCCATATTTGCACTATTCCAGTACTAGAAAAACTGCCTAAGTGGCTTCACAGAAATTCCCTCCAAAGATTGTCTTGGTGATGATAAATTTATCTAAGGGTATGCGGTTTTTCTTTGATGAACTGGATATCTTGCCATGTTCTCATTTTTTCTTATGGTGACCACATGAGGAAAATAGCAATCTACCAAAATCGAAGAAAAACATTTTTGCATATTCAAAAGTATGAAAAATCTTGTAAAAATGCGTAAGTGACCTCAGTAAAATGATCGCCATATCTAGTAGTTGATGGATTAAATTGTTCTGAGGGTATGCGTATCTAGAGTGTTGATTGGTGCAGCTAACCACATAATTATGTTTTCCAAAAACTCTCTAAAGATGAAGTTACCAACATGCCAAAAGTGCCCTCTGGCTTGTTTTCCTCTAGTCTAGTAAAATGCCCGCCTGACTAAGAAGAAGATGATTCTGAAGGGGAAATCAGTTTGGTTGTGCTAAATGGGATGTACTACATCATCTGGTATCATTGGTTGAGGAGTTGGTCAAAATAAAAATCCCTCATGTTGACTTAGGGTTTTATAATTTTGTCCAAGTGGTAAATCTGTAGTTTAAAATGTTATTTTCAAATTCCCACCAAATGATGTCTGTGTGCCAATTAATTCATCAAATGACAAGTATTTGTTCATTGTTGAAGTGTTTATCCAGTCATGGTTTTAGTTTTCCATATGGAGGTCACATAAGTGAAAATTAACCTTCCATTAGTTTTCGAAGGTTAATTATATGTCGATAAATACAAAACTCCATCATACAAATATTTTTTTTCATTAACTGTCGATAAATACATATATATATTGATTTATACATGTCTGGCATGTTTTAGAGATGGTTGCAATCCATCTTATTGAGTAGAAGACAAATCTGAATGGTCTCTCTTGCCTTTCGTAGAAGACTGTAATTGTACTGGATTTGGACAAGGAACTTATTGTGATTTGTTTTCAAGCTCTTTAACTCTCTGTGAAACTCTTTTTTAATTTTCAAGCAGAAATTTTTTTCCTGCCATCAGTTTGTTCAACATTTCCACATTTTTCTTATACTTCGTTGATTCTTGTTCTTCCTTGACCTCCAATTTGTCTCTGGTATGTTTCAATTGATTTTTAACTTCAGTCAATTCATGTTTTAGATTATGTATTTCTTTCTCCTGCTCTTTTTCCCTCAACTCTGTCTCATTGGGAAGGACAGGAATTGCACTCATCGTAGCAGCTAGCCCTTTTAATTCTTTCTCCAAATCAGAAAATGTGGATTTAAGTGTTTGAATTTCCATATCACATCCCAAATGCTGAAATTTTCTACCTTCTAAGAGTTTTGATTCCAGCTCCCTTATTTTTTCATCTTTCCCAGTCATCTTCTCTTTCATTTCTTTATGTAACGATGATGAGCCAAACAAATTACCGAGTGCAAGGCTCGCTAAGAATCCTTCTTGTAGCATCTTCTCTCGCTCTTCTAAGGACATTGTACATGTACGTGTATTTTTCCTTTTTCCCTTACCCTTACCCTTACCATCGTCTCCTTTGGCACCCTTACATTCACCCTCACCACCTTCTTCAGTGGAAATTTTTTTTCCTCTACTTTGTTTTTTAAGTTTTAAATTTTCAGAGATCCTTGCTAACCTTGTTCCTTTCGGCTTATCAGCTTGCCTATAAATGGTTTTTCTCAAATCATAAATTATTGATTCTAATTCTCCAACTTTTTTTCCATGGCTTCCCTCCCACTTTTTCAAATTCAACTGATATTCTTGTACTACCTGTTCATATTCTTTAATTTTCTTCTCCATTACCTGTAAAGGACCCATTTCTATCCTCACTGGTGGTACATTGAGAATAGGTGGTCTTTTTTTCAACTCTTCTTTGAGCTCACTCACTTCAGCGTTATCTTTTTCCAAAGCCTCTTCATACGCAACCCTCACGAACTGAATTGATTTTTCAGCAACATCAGTGTGTTTATCTACTTCTTTGGATAATAATTTAACCATTTCTTCTTTCCCTTTTATAATTCTCTATACTCTGAAATGATTATCCACAACTGTCTTCTGTAGTGCTGCTATCTGTTTTAGGCATTGTAAAATATTATCATCTTTTCTCAAGCACTCTTTCACCCAATTGCATATATAGGAAGCTTGTTCCTTGAAATGTTCCATTTTATCATATAGGATGAACACATACATACTATCAAACTTATATGATGCAATGTCTAAATTCATAGAAGAAGCCCTTGATTCTGAATTGGAATAACAATAATACTCAATTGCCAATTCTTTAGGAGGAATTCTATCAAGAATGTCTTGAGGAATGGAAAAGTGAGCAGCAATTTGTTCCATTTTGTTGCCTGTCAAGTCCTCCCAATGACATCTATCTACATTCCCCTTAAACTCTTTCAAATTTATGTTAGCATGAATTTCATCATTTGTGACCAAATTAGGATACTGTACTCGTAATTCACCATGGTGCTCAGGACTTTGTACGGGTGATTCCTCATTCTATTCAGCAAGGTGTAACGGTAATTCCCCATGGTGCTCAGGATATTGTACTAATTCCTCATTCTGCTGAGGAGACTATACTAGCAATTCCTCATTATGTTCCCTTATTTTATGTTTCCTAACGTGTGTTTTATGAACAAGTGTTTTTGGAAAAGATATTTTTCCATGTCGGTTGATATCACCAATCTCTGTTTTAGTAGCATGGGGTCAACATAAATCAATAATTTTTTGAAGTGTGCCTGAGAAACTAAATTTAACCTCCCTTAATTGGCTCTCTTGCAAGGCAGAGTGGAGTTTCTTATCCAATAGATAAGGAATATCTACATGTATATCTTCCACCCAATGTATCACTACCTGCATACATTCACCTGAAATGTCAACCCTGTGATGATTCAGAATTGTCCTAAGGATAATATAAATCAAAGTTGTGTATATTCCGAGAGGTACATCTTGCAATTTTAAACCATTCCTCAGAACATTTACTTCTCGCCCACAAATTTTACTGGCCATCTAGTTCTTCTCCTGTCTAGGGGTTTTCCTTGAGCTTAAAATCGCTCCCCCTCTACATGGAATATTTGTAGCTCGGGAAACCAAATCAGGGTTGCGGTATAACCGCTTCCCAAAAATTATGAGTTCCGTATTCCCAACATCATATTTCAAAATTTCCTCATCTTTCTCCTCATCAACATAACTAAACATTCCCCACAAAAATTTGAAAACTTCTGCTTTCCTCAAGATAGTTTCCATACCTGGTGGCCACATATTTGCATCTCTCCATGCATTATATTTCTCTTGGAATTTTTTTATTGTTACCCTATCATCTGTGGATGACTGTGTTTCAACTGGTGTTGTAGAGGAGGATGCCTGCATTTCAGCTGCACTAGTCATGCTGGACGCCCCTGTTTGAAGTTTGGACATGGTTATCCAGGTTCAAAGTGGAGGTGAGGTGATGCACGCATACTGTATTTTAGGCTCACAAATTCTTC
Organism: Pseudotsuga menziesii; assembly: GCA_001517045.1. NCBI lineage: Eukaryota > Viridiplantae > Streptophyta > Pinopsida > Pinales > Pinaceae > Pseudotsuga > Pseudotsuga menziesii. The sequence goes on along the minus strand of LPNX010913121.1, from coordinate 115,239 downwards.
CTGCAAAGATATTTTCAGCAACAAATCAACGCTTTGCTTGGGTATCCACTTTGGAAATAAAAACATATAAAAAAGGAATTTGGAAATAAAAACATATAAATATCATCATGACATAAAAGATATAAACACGTGCCTCTACTCTTCAACAATTAAATATCATTCATCATATTCTTCTTCATCCAACTCAACATATGTATCAGGATCTGGTTCAGAATACATATTCATGAAAGGCTCAGTCACATCAACGTCATCATCAATGGCATCTTTGCTAATATAGTCATCTACATCGTCAATGAGATCATAGTCTACTACATTTGGATGATCAACCTCTTCAACTTCTTCATCGAACACATCGATTGTAGCCACCAAATCCTGATCTGAATCATCATCATCATCTTGTTATTCATGATTATCTTCATCATCTACATGATTATACTTTACTGGTCTTCCTCTTGGATCGTATCTAACAACGTATGACCAACCTGGTTTACCTGGTACCTTTGAGTAAAAGACTTGCTCACATTGACTTGGAAGAACATAAGGCTCTATACCCAGTTCAAATTCCCTTGTATTAACCATGGTAAATCCATTAGCATGCTCAATAATAGTTCTTTCAGGATCACATTCATGCATCCATAGCCTGTACCACTTCACCTCAAACAAAACTATTTTAAAGGAATTAAAATCACACTCAATTATGTCCTCCAAATTCCCATAGTACCTATTCTCAGTTTCTTCTCGATGTCTGTCACTTCTAGAGGAAACATTGGTGACCTTAAACACTGCAGTTATCCCACAATCCTAGGTAATATTTTGATACGAAATTTACGACCATTACACCACATAGCCTTGTGATGTTTCAACTGTAACATTGACAACAAGTAAAAAATACATTGTGAATTAATAAATGCCATATAGGACTTAGAAAATATATTTGAAAAATTAAACAAACCAAATACGTTGAAAAAATGGGAAGTAACTAGAAAAATGCGGGTAAACAATTTACTTGCCTTTTTATCTTTTAAACCATAGGCTAAATCAACTTCCCTTTCCGACGTAAGATCAAGAAATTGATGTCGATTAAGATGAGTTGTTTTAATCATCTCACTGACCCCTTCCCATGATAACCTACCAAAGCATTCTTCACAATCTTCTATCCAATGCTCCATCCAATCAAGGTTGTTTGCAATGTATAAATGTAAAGCATCCCACACTCGAGCAACTATATGAAAAAATAACAATTCACTGTCATTGATTAGATATCATTACATGCATAGTTTAATACATTTGAATATGCAAGATTAATAAAAAAATAACAAATCAGTATGATAAAATAAAATCTGAAAAATACATGATATATTAATTCCACAAAATCTAATAATTACCTTTCACGGTCCTCATTGTACCTTTCCCCAATAGGAACTCCCCTTCAAATTTGTTGATGGAGTTGAGATGCTAAATGCAAGGCGCATTCATATTTTCTGGTAATTTAGGTAGATATTCACTAATATACACCATGCATTGATATACCATATATCCCTCAACCATAGAACCCTCAGGACTTGGTCTTTGTCTAACAAGATCCTTCAATGACTTCAACTGCCTCCCCACCATCCACATCAACCTTGTGTGTATCGGTCCACATAATTCGATCTCCTCAACTTGGTGTATGAGGTAGTGTTCTTTTGCATTGAAAAATGCTAGAGGTAGATACTGTTGCATTTCACACGTTAGTTGGGGAATTTCTCTCTTCCAATACCTTATATCTTCTTTATGGATTTCTTCTGAGGAAAGCCACCTACAAATGATGCAATAAAATAATATCAAGCCATATATAAAATTTGTGGGAAAAACATAACATGTCAATAAGTTCCGCTACAAATCACAGACCAAGTACATTTTCCATATAAAATATTAATTACTTACCTCATGTATTTTCCAAGAACATAAATAATTTATTTTAAGTTGTTGTCAAAGTCGTCTGAGAGAGATAAAGGTAGAACATACTGTTTCAAAAAACACATAATTATTTTTATTTCCAAATAAGAGAATAAAATTAATAAAATAGTGCATACCAATAAGGAAATATATTTAAAACTCACAATTACCTTAATGAATGTATGCCAATCATGTGTTTTAACCCCATTAAAATCTCTTTTTTTCATTAAGATATTATTTATGTTAGACGAAAACCTCATCAGAAACCTGATTTTTCTGATGACCTCTTTTACAATATTGCTCTTTTGCTCCATCAAGAACCAAGGAAGACTAATATTCTGTTGATGGCCATCACCATTAGAATTAATGATCACACTTTACAATGCGTGATTAGCTTCATGGATGTCACTACAAATATTTCCAATTCTTTCTTTGTCAGTCCTTCCATCTAATATTCTCCATAACAATTTTGTTATGTTCTTCCTGATATGCATTGTATCAAACAAATGAACTATTTGTACGTTCTCGTAGTATGGAAACCTACTAAATTGGATTGGGTAAATTTTCATTCCTCGTGGAAGCCCATTTGTGCCTTAATGACATTCATGAAACCTCAACAAAATCAAATTAACAGTAATTAATCAATATAGGTACATACCGCGCTGAACATAATTCATGAAAAAAAAATCAAAGATTTATATAATATATTATACAAGTTAAATGTGATTGTCATTGATGTCAAAGCAGTTCAGTGAATGAGAAAAGGATAACCAAAGACATGATGGCAGGGTAAACTCAGTGAAAGACAAAGGAATGAAAAAGGAAGTAATGAAAGGGAAATTATGATGATGTGGCATGTATGGTGAGGTTGGAAAGACACATAATGGTGTTTTGGTGCTATCAGGAAGTCAGTGTTGTAATCTGACATCATTCTGGAAAAATATGGCAACTTTGTGAAACTTTGGAAATTGACTAAGTATGAAAAAGTAGTCAAAACTACTCTAAGAGAATGTCATCCATAATTCATAGTTTGAATAGAATTCCCACACCACCATATCAGGCTATAGCTTGTTGAACTGGCTATCTAGCCATGCTCTCATTTTTCCTTAATCCTTTCCAAGGAGAAAGTTATAAGTCTGCCAAAATAGGGTTTCAGGATAAACCTTGGAGAAATTCTTGGACATGGCTAAGTGTTGGAAAACTGGTCCAAGTGGCCTTTGATCCATGAAATTTTATAAATTTATTTTCACAAGGACATCCCTTGGTGGGCATTTCCAAACGACCTCTCAAAATCCTGTTCTCAACACTTAGGCAATTTTCTTATGTTTCTCAATATGCAAAATAGTTTTTTCCCTACTTTTGGCAGATTGATATTTTGCATATGTGACCATTGTAAGTCATCCTGAAAGTATGACTAGATATCCATTTCAACAAAGAAAAAATCCATGCCAATTGATGAAACTATTGACATACACCCAACATCTGGAAGGCATTTGAAAGTGGTCTTCCAAACTGCTAATTGACACTTGGACAAATCTCTTCAAACCCTAAGTCACCAAGGTGATTTTATTTTTCTCATCAAACTTTGAGAGCGAGATATACAAAATGTGAGGAATATCATACTGACTCAACCATGCCAATATTCTCTCTTGCAACCTCATCATCTAACCTTGGCGAGCATTTTACTGGGATAGTGCAAATGAAGGTGAGAGGCACTTTTGGTAGATTGATATCTTCCTCGTCAGAGTCTCTTTGGGAAATATGAAACCATGGTTGGATGCACCAACCAACATAATAAATCCTATCACTTTTAGATAATTTTTATCATCATCCTATGAGAGGTGGCATGCATTTCCTTGATGCCACTTAGGCAGATTTTACCAATAATTCCATACTTAGACAATTTGTCCAAAACCTAAGGTGCATTTTTCATTTCACCCAAAACCTGAACTAATGCTACTATATGACGTATTACACCTTACTGAGCACATCTATTATGTTTTCACTCCCAGACTCATCTTCATTTTCCCTAGGTGGGCATTTTACTGAACTTTGGTGTAAGACAACCTGAAACCTTGTTTTAGAAGATCCATATCTTCTTTCTCAAGCATTATCAAACCAATGTGAGAACATGATAAGGTAGACAAAACATACCCCTACAGGATGACCATGTGGTGCGGTCATTTTATTCAACCCACAAATTATGGCAAGCATTTCTGACTAATTTGACCAAAAATCCTTCTTTTGGGAGACCTGTATCTTCTTCAAGGATTTTTTCTAAGAACCGGGGACATGGGCAGATAGATATTTCAACAAACTATGGAATGGAAGGTCATGGTGGGAATTTTCTTCTTCTTATGAATTATGGTGTTCATTTTCATAAGGCAGCTGCTTTAGGGCAGTTTTTCAACACTTAGTCAAAACCCACAAATTATCATACCATTACCAACTACTACCAGAATGTAACAATGACATCATGATACATTAGGACACCAAAATGTGTTTTTCAACCTCATCACACATGCTATATCAACACTTCCTTTGACATTAATGACCTCCTTTGACATCAATGACAACCATACTCAATAGTGTCCTTGTGCTAATAAAATTCATAGGGTGACATAGATATGTTCCTTGTTGAAGTGATTATCCAACCATACTTTCAGTTTTCCTTATGATGGTCACATGTGCAAGAAAGCAATCTGCGAAAGTAGGAAAAATATTGTTTTGCATATTCAGAAATTTGGCTAAGTATTAACCAATATTCCAACAATACATAAATAATTTGGCATACCTTGACAATTTCTATTATATTCCAAATTCCATAGATGAGGTGTCATTCTTCGTGGTTTTTTTCCATTCTCTTCTTTACCATTGAATTTTGCTTTGTCTGTAATTCGATAACTATGGTTCTTAGGCAGAAAGTGTCTATACTCATCAAACACTTCCTTTGCTAAACTCCTTGAACGACGAGATTTTATCCTGGGACCACAAGCTGGACATGCAAATTTACCCTTTGTTTGAAGACCTACAAGATATATGAATTAGTGTAGTGAATTAGAATTACCATTTAAAATAATGCATGATATTTGCAATAGATATATATAATATTAAAGAACAAAATAAAGTAACAATATACCACAAAAATTTGTTAAACCGGGAGTATCATGAATTGTCCATCCAAGTATTCCATGGAATTGAAATCGTCTTTTCCCTATTGGTCTAGATATGTCATACATAGTGACGCCAACCCATAACTTCAACAACTCATTGATAAGAGGCTCAATATATATGTTCATATCTTTAACCTGGTACTTACTTAATTGGTCCAACATACATGATTAATTATATTTAGCTATATGTCGTTATATATAAAAGACATAAGTATCATGCACGAAACAAAGAAATGAAATATTTAGTGATCAGAATTTCAAGTAAAAAAATACAAATTAATTAAATACCTAGAACAATCATTGCCAACATTGTGTGCTTACTCTTGACCGACATCTAAGGAGGAAGGTTATTGTTTATAACAAAAACAGGCCACACTGACTAGGTAGAATGAATCTCTCCAAATACATTGACACCATCAGCTACCATCGAAATTTTAACATTACGAGATTCTTCTTTGAAAATTGGCCACTTTTCTTCGATGCACCTAAATGCAAACCCATCTGCAGGAATTCGAAGAACATCGTCTTGACTTCTGTTCTTTGCATGGAAATCCATAACCTGTGCTATAATTTGACACCTGAACAATTGATGGAAACGTGGAATTATCAGAATATAACGAAGAAATTTGTGAGGCACCTTTTTTGTCACTTTATCGGTTTGATGCCTACTTGTATGACATTGTGGGAATTCATTTTCTAATGCATATTGTCCATATTATATGATATGATCATTAGGACATGCATCAATAGCTTGACAATCCATTCCAAATTCTTTCATAATCACATATATCTCTCGATATGTGCATGGTAAAATATTTGATGTTGGTAATAGAAATTCACCTAACAATATACAAAATTCAAAAGAATACGTCAATGTAAACAATATTAATCATCAATATCGCATCCATACTTTACAAATTAGATAACAATAGCAATATAGGAAAAACGTCAACCCTTTATGTACATGTGAACATGCAGACATAAATAATTAACAAATTACATACCTTAGTATCTGTGTGAGACAAGCGTTTCATAAACCATTCAAAACCTTCCACTTAACTAACAACAATATAGCAGACAGAATATTTGTTTTTGATCCTTCATAAAGACGTTGACGTGCCTTCTCGAGTAGAGGATCAACATCATGACTATCATCCTAGTTGTCCTCATCCATTCGAGAAAATGTGTCTTGGATCAATCTATGTATCTCATATTCCTAAATTGTATCACCAACGTTATCTCCATCCATATCATCATTAAGAACTTGATCAGCTTCAATATTCTGATCTAGAAATTCGTCACCCTGTAAATGAGAATTTCTGCTAGTACTTGGCAAATAACTCTCTGAAAGGGGACATTTTGGGGGCATTGTCTATATATTTATAAACAACGTAGTAAAACTAGTGTGTATAGAACATATAATAAAATGATAAGACATTTTACTGAAATTCATGACATGATGCTTATTATAGAGAATACATTAAAAATTGAATAACCTCTTACCAAGGGACGATATTCATAACCCCCTTCGTCGTTCCTCTTCTCCCTACAATGTATTTCAGCTTTCGTTGTTAAAATTCTTCTTCTTTGCAAGCCCGTGCAATCAGAGCAAGGGCAATAACATTTTCCATCTCCCCTCGTCTCTAATGCCTCTCTAAACTGAGCAAGCGTCCTTGCATTTTCATTCATAGTGAAAAATACTTATAGTGACAAGTAATTGTCTCACCTACACCATACCAAACAGTAACTTGTCAAATACATTAGATATAAGTATATTTCTAAATGTAGTATATTATATACCAATTTCTATAAAGAAAAACATGAATACTGTGATGAATAGAATTGTCATTGATGACAACATTGATGACAGTCATTTTGGAAAAATATGGTAATTTGGTGAAAGAGGAAAATGACTAAGTGTTGGAAAACAGGCTTAGGTAGCCTTAAGAAAATTCCCACCACAAATTGTGTGTTGTAGAAAATACCCACACCATATGGGGGTCTTGTAGATTGATATTTGGCCTACCTGACCATGTCTTTAGATTGTCTTGGAAGTAACTGAGGAAGAAGTTATGAATTTGCAAAAAACGATGTTTTAGGCAGATTGGACCAGGCTAAGAAAATTGTTTGTGTTAGAAAAACTGGCTCATGTGGCCTTGGGAAAATGACTGTTGTACCTTATAGGTGTATGATAAAAATTATTTGAAGCTATCATCCTATAGCTTGTTGAAGAGGCTATCTCACCATGTTCTCAATTATCAAATAAGATGTTTGATGAAAAATATAATGGTCTGCCAAAACAGAGTTTCAACCCATTTTGCACTATTCCAATACTGGAAAAACTACCTCTATGGCCTCAAGGAAATTCCTGCCCTATCTCATAGGATGATGAGAAAAATAATATGAAAGTGTTAGGCTATAGCTTGTGGATGGGTGCATCTAACCATGGTCTCAGTTATCCTGTGGAGTGTTTTATGACAAAGATATAAATCTTCCAAAGGTGAGAAAAATATTATTTTGCATTTTAAGAACACAAGAAAATTGGTTAAGTGCTAGATTCAGGAAATTGAAAAGGAATTTTGAAATGCCCGCAAAGAGGGGTTATTTTGATGATAAAATTCATCAGGTAGCATAGGCATGTTCCTTGGTGAACTAACTATCCATCCATACCTTCAGGTTGTCTTATCATGGTCTCATATGCAAAATATCAATATGCCAAAAATAGGAAAAATAATATTTTGCATAGTGAGAACAAAAGAAAATTGACCGTGTATTAAAAACAGGAGTTTGAGAGGTCAGTTGGAAATACCTGCCAAGGGCTACCTTTTTGCATGTAAATTTATCAAATGCCATGGATCAATTCTTTGGTAATTTTTCCATCTGCTCATGACTTCAGACCTCCATAAAGTATTCACATGTGTGAAATAAGAGTCTGCCAAAATGGGAAGAAATATGTTTTGATGTTCAAAAGAGGATGAGAAGCTATTTTGAAATGCTTGCCAGAGGTTCTATGTGTGTCAACAGATTCATCTTGTGATATGGAATTGTTCATTGTTGAAATGGATATCTAGCTATTCTTGTAGGTTCCCTTATGGTTATCACATGAGGGACAAATCAATCTTCCAAAGTAGAATAAAAATTGTTTTTACAAGTTAATTTTTTTTTTGTCTAAGTGTTAAATTAAACAGTTTGGAAGCCTATATGCTGATGTGGAAAGTACTGAAGACAAGATACTAATGGTGTATGAGCAGAGTTGTGACAGGACTGTAGTATGTTGTATGTTGAATGACTTGCTGAGTACATAATGCAGACTTGCTTATTGTTATTTTTGATGTGTGTGCCTGTGGAAAACTTTGGAAGAGTGTGATGTATCAATTGTAATTTGTAATATGAAATTTGTATAGGGAGGTTTGGTGGATCTAGGGAAAGACTTATTGGTATTTTGACAAGTTGAATCTTGTTTGGATGTTGTAGCATCCCGGTCAGTTGTAGCTGTATGAACCATTTTGGTGAGTGGTGCCATCTTATGGGTTGTATCCCATATTGGAGATTGAAGTCTCCACTTATATAAAGATTACAAAACTATATCTTGTGTCCCTTTTGCAATGTCTTGATAGTGATGTGTTTAATTGATGAATGACATGTGCCTAGTTGATATTGTTCTTTGATAAATATGTTGTTGAAGCAATTGTGAAATAATGATATAATATTGGTAGAAAAAGTTGAAATTGAGTTGAAGCCTTAGCTCACTGATTCATGCCCCCCGCTCTCAATGAGCATTGTGTCTAACATACTGAAGTTTTCATTGATGCCAACAAGTGTTGTGCAATGGAATTTGATTTACTCACAATGAGACCTTGATAGTTTGGGCATTGGAACACGAGGTGGCCCGAATGGTCCAAATGAAAGTTGTCCTTCTACTGTGGAAATCGATTAACACTGTGTCAATGAACAATACCTTAGTGGAGCATCAGGTCTATAAAAAAGTGAATTGGCTAGAGTCATTGTTGACTAGACCCTCTTGTTGCAATTACTCTAGTTAAAATAAAAGGAGGGAGTTGCGGTTTTGTTAAATTTGTTCATAAGGTACATGACCGAAAGAATACAACTGTTATTTGGAGCCTCAATGTTAGTTTGTATCCCCCAAAAAGGGATGCATGCTTACCTTCTATGAATTTACAGCCAGATGATTTTTGGAGAGTATGATTGATGTCTCTAGTTATGGATATGGTTGATAAAGAAATCCGGGCTCAATCCATGCTCAATCAATCGCAACTATAGCAAATGTGCCGAAAATGCATGAGTCAGGCGGTACAATGGACAAACAATTCCATGAACATTCTCACATTATGCTTTCAATGATGGAAGGATTGAGTTTTTAGCCTGGAGACTCCACATACACTTTGTGTGCTTGTCAGAGAGGGACTGGGAGGCATTTGATGCATCTTCTTGATCATTTTTATAAATAAAACACTTCTTTCAGATAGGGTACCCCTTCACCCAAACCCAACAGATTTGTAACACAAAATAAAATTTTAAATCTGAGTAGAGTTGTGAAGCTTCAGCAAAAAGAGAATCCTGCTCTAACTCAGCAAGGATAATTATTAATTCCATTACAACTTGACCCGCTCGTAAACAACCAAGAGCTATTAAAGCCATTACAACTTGACTCACGCGTAAACAGACAAGAGCCGATGTTGAAAGATCGCATTAGTTTTACGGGTGTGAAAAGAAGATAGCCATATATCGTTGATATAGAGACAAACATTCGTTGAAAATTAAAAATGTCGATATTGCCACGATTTTTCTCCCATGATAAAAAAATGAAGTATTAATCCACGAATGTTCAAAACATGGAAGGATTTCGTTGAAAAATCCGCCCAAATGTATTAGTGAGTAAATGGAGTTATGATCTCATGTGAACCAATTTTGTGGCACGGGAATGGATTGGATTATGTTAGTGTCATATTCTATCTCTCAGCATGGGATGACACAGGGTACAGGGATAAAGTACAAGGGACGGAAGGAGTGTGAGTAAATAAAGGGGATACAACATAGGCAGGTTGTAAACAATGGACGTTTCTTGGTGGAAGTTGTTGTAGAGATATAAAAATATTGGATTGCAAACATCTTCAGATTGTAGTGAGCCAAGAAATGAAAGAGGTCCGATGATTAAACTTACAACCCTACCAGGCATGACATTTTCCCAATTAACAGATCACAACTTACCAATGATTACACGTTATCACTTAAACTAGTTATTCCCATACTCATCCATCGCCTATCCATACATACCATCTAAACTCACCCTATACTCTATAACCTATCTCTACCTATTTGGAAAACTTAACCTTCTCCTTGGGAACATACAGAATTTACACCTTGGGAACCTCTACCTCATACCTACAATCTTTGGTGGGAATAGCCTTGGGAAATCATACTTTGGTGTGAATCCGGTAACCTATGCATATGACCTCATTGGGACCTTAACCTCAACCTTTGAATCTCCCTCACACTCCTCCATCCTCACTTAAACATACTTATCCTCTAACTAAAATTTACTTACCAGACTTTCCTTCCTACCCTTCTTGACTTACGCTTTCTGTCTGATGTCCACTTTAAGAGTGTTTAATTTAAGTTTGTTTTCTCTTTCTATTCACCATTAGGAGTGTGTTAGCATTCACCCAGCCGAGCACTCCATGGGGGGTCCACCACTTTATTATGGACTAGTACTCGACAAAGCATTATTTCCACATGATGAACCTATACTCCCTCGATTAGACTACTGGACACAAGATGGGACATTGCCACGAGCCATGAATACTATAGTACTATGATTCATTCATGCCTCTTAGTATAGGGGGGTAGCTCATCTTCATTTGAACTATACTTTTTCTTACCCTCTCCCTCGTATGGAAGAATGAAATGGCAGTGGGATCCAGGTATCAACAATATGCACCTACAAATTCTTCTTTATTTTAACAATTCCCCATTACTCTTTCAGGAACCAATAGAGGAACGATAGAGGCCTTGAATATTAGTGGGAAGTGAGTAACTCACGTAAAAAATGTGGGGTGGGAGTAGTTCCTAATCATAAAGTTAGCATTGTTTTGTCTTGCATAAGTGGTCATGCCAACAAATTCATTGATGTTTCACATCTGTATGAAAAAAGGTGCATGTTGTCAAATCTCATCTAAGGCATTGAGCTGGTGAATCCACTCTTGTTATGCTGCAGAAAGCTCAAGAATTAGATCAAATGTTGTCCAAAGAGTGTTAATTAAAATTTGATGTGTAGAAAGGAAGTATTTCCATACACCAGCTCATAAGGAGTGAAACTAGTGGTAGTCTTCCAAGTTGTGTTATAGGTGAAAAATTCTTCAACAAGACTGTTGGCCCAAAATTTCCTATGAATTATTGTTCTTGTAAAGATGTTATCGAGATCTTTGTTTATAAATTATTCTTATCCATTTTCCTATGGATGGTAGGGAGTCGAATTTCTATGAAAAAAATAGTATCGGTCAACCAAACATTTGATCAGTTCTGAAGTAATTTAGGGTCCCTAATATTTCACTATATTCTATGGAACACCAAATATTCAAGGTTTTTTATTCATACAAGAACTCAGCTACCTTTTCTTACTTGGCATTCGGCAGTTTCTTTACTTCCACTTGCTTTGTAAGATAATTGGTAGAAACCAAAATCTAATTTTTGATTTGAAGGAGGGTCAATGGGCCCAAAAAAGTAAAATCCCCAGTTTTTGAATCGTTCCATGAAAAATTATGGATGTAGAGACATTAAATGAGTTTGATTAGTTATGCCTTTCGCTGGCACTGATTCTGGGTTGCTAGTTAACCGAGATAGTAAATCTGCAACAACATTTTATTGATCAATCTTGTCAAGTATATTAAGATCAAACTTTTTAAAGTAAAATAAACATTTAATAAATCAACCATTAAGAACAGTTTATTCATGAGATACTGAATAGAAGAACGATCTCTGTGTGCAAAAATAAGGTATTCTTTAATGTATTATTGAATCAATTGATGGCATATATCACTGCAAGGAATTATTTTTCAATGACAATTAAATTTAGCTCGTCTTTGGAAATATTATTGCTGATATAATAAATTAGCTTATGTTTCAGTAGCATCCTTTTTCCATATAACAAATCCCAAGGAACTCTATGAAGCATCAATCTATATATGGAAATTAATATCTCAATTGGGTCCTCTCAACAAAAGAGCTAAAACCATTTTTTCACTTCAAAATATTATTTACATTACGCAGTCCAAGAAATAAATCATCCTTTGTAAGAAGGACAAATAAGAGTGTTGCAATTTGACTAAAGTATCGAATGAATCTTCTACACTAGCATGGCTAAGAAATCTAAATACATGTCCTTTTTGGAATATAGGTAAGAAGTCACAAATAACAACAACTTTGGCAGGGTCAAGTTAAATACTGTAAGATTCTATATGATACCCAAACATTATTCACTCATTCATCAACATGAAACACTTATAAATAATGAGGGACAAGTTTATATCTTGACAATGTTGAAGCACATTTTTTAGATTAGTAAAAGCCTCTTCATTTGAGTTACCATATACTGTGAAGTCATCCATATAGAATTCTACCCAGGGATAACTAAATCCAATGATAACTAAATCTGAAAATATTTTTAAGACATCTCGTTTCAATTTTAAATGTGGTAGGGTAATTACAAAAACTAAAAGGAAGAATCTTATAATAAATGTTTCCCAAGGGAATGTGAATGTTGTTTGGTCTTGGTCCTAAGGAGTAATTGGGGTCTGGTTGTAGCCCCTAAAACCATCAAGGAAAGTGAAATACTTCTTCCCTAACAAAGTATCCAAGACTTGGTCAATAAAGGGCAAGGGAAAGAATCCCTTTCAAGTATCCTTGTTTAGATTTCAGTAGTCTACTCACACTCACCATTTTTCCCCTTTTTAGGTCAATGACTAGTAGGGAAACCCACCCACTATCCGAGACTAGGTAGATAAACTCAACGTATAACAGTTTGTGTAACTCTTTTTTACAATGTCTTTAATGGAAGAGTTCATTCTTTGTTGAGGCTATCGAATTGGTTAAGATTCATCCCTGATATAAATAGAATGTCTACAAATGCTTGGGTAAATTCCTTTCATGTTCTAATATTCAATAAAAAACAGAACTATAAACTTGAAGCAAGTAAACTAAGTCTTGTTTCTAGTTGGAATTCAATTGGTTATTAATATTTAAGTTTTTTTTGGAATAATTTCCATTGTGGTCATCAACAAGTTTAAAATTTAAGTAGTTCAAACATAATCCAAGTACCTAAAATTAATAAAACCCATTGTAATTGCATACTCATCTCTTGGTAATACAATGTATTATTGGATCTTCATCATTGAGTTAACTTCCATAAAATTATTTAATACATTCCCGAGTCTAGACTTCAGAGGGATAATGATTTTGCATTAAATTAAAATTCATGGTGTACTCATGGAGATCCTTTAATGATATACTTTTATCAATTGTAAGGATAGGATGAGAAACAACTCCAAAGAGTGCATCCTCTTCTTCTGGACAAACCCAAAGTGGCTCCTTAATTTCTAGGAATGATCCCACTGGGGGGTACAAAATTAGTTTATAAAGTGATTGACCATGGGTCATAGTCATGTCCCCCAATATGCAGCTAATATAGGCATCGATTGTTTCCAACCAAGGCCTACCAAGAATAAAGGGATATCCACTTAGTCCATATTTTGTATGCAGCACCATGAAATATGCAAGGTATTCTTGTGATTCTATTTTTACTAAAACATCCTACAACACTCCCTCTGGTTTTCTTGGTAGATCTGTCATCCATATGAACAACAGTAATAGTTTTTCTATTCAGACTTTGTAGCTACATTTTTTTCGATGTCTCCTTCATTATTACATTCATGGATTCTCCTAATTTAATCAAAGTGTTTTTAATAAGGTGATTATTTATTTGTATATCCACTATAGGGTTGCATGGGTCTGACAATTTTGGAGTAAGAATCTTCCCTAACATAATTACAACAAACTGACCTAAAACATGGATCATTATGAGGATCCAAGAATGACCAATGGTCCCTTACTTATTTACTTGGTAAGCAAGGGCAGAAACACAGTATTTCATATACAAAAAATGGTTCTCAGCTATAGATTTTGAACCAGTTGTACATGATGATTGTGAAAGTGATAGGAGCGAGGAAAAGTAGAGCCACTTTCTCGAGGAAGGAGGGGAAGGATTGAATCATAATTACATATATAAATAACGTAATTACATATATAAATAATAATGAATGGAATACAACTCACACCGAATGGTATTTTATTCCAGTTGTTTTCCCTATTGAATCTTTCATAATTACATCTATAAATAATTAGCATCCCTGAGCAAATAAACTCAATGGATTCCAATGGGAGTAACTAATAGGATGCTTCACACTTGCACCTTTGAATCACATCGAATCAATCATAATTACATATATAACCAATTCATATAATATGTTCGTTGTTGAAACACAATTACATCTATTATTTATATATGTAATTATGCAAAGGATTTTCACATACATAATCGCAATCTCTACCGATTATGTATCTTTACTTTACTGAGAGTCATTATTTCCTTATATATGTAATTATGCTTGAACCATTATGGAATAAAACTATATTCGGTGTTTGTTGTTGATGATTTTACCAATGAGTCATGGAAGCACTTTATATATGTAATTCCTCTTTCTAGTTGGCAAGTGATCCCAATAGCTCCTAGCAAGAATACTATGGTTTGTCTTGGTGAACCTAACACTGCTAAATGATCCTCCATTTGTGGGGCTGCCTAACCACACCAACGTGGCTATGTCTATAAAGAAAGGACTATGGAGGAAATGCTTAGCAAATACCATTTCTCATATAGAGAAACGATATGAAAAGGTATAGTTTATTAAAGATAAGATACCTTTTATAGTTATGATTATAAATTATTCCTTTCCCCCAAAAAATATTTATTTAGTCAATAATGGTTAATGAGGACCTAATCCCCCACCGGATAAGGTAACTTATGAGTTTTTTTAATTTATATCACCTGCTCCTATGGGAAACTCTAATCCACTAACCCACCTATAATACACTAATCCACAATGGAAGAGGTCCTCCTCCTACAGTGACCCAATGGGAGGAATCAACGAGAAAGGGGAATAATCAGTGAGAGGAATAATACATGAAGGGAATATAATCCACTACATATAACCCTAGTAATAAGGAAAGTATGGAACTTAACGTGTCGCATCTATATCACATTTATCTTTTCCTTTAAAAGAATAAAAATAGGCAGGTTATCTTTAGCACCCATTAAGGCCTTATGCCATGAAACTCACTCTAGTGAAATAGGGTCCCATTTCCTTTATTTTCTTAACTCATCAGGGGGGAAACTGGACTCTGTAATTAAATATACTCTTTATTAAATTTTCTTATTGATTTCTACAGGTTCATCCACTCGATCTAGGTGGAAATGCACTAACTGGTATTCCATGCCAAGAGGCGAGAACCTCAATTTTCATAGTAGGGTTTCAAGAAAGGATATGTTTTACTCATAATAATTACGTTTAGGAACACGTTTGAAACCCAACCTTATGGATTACACCCACAAAAAGGAGATACCATTTTTTAGTTATGGGTTCAAGGAGTCTGCCAACAGTTGAAAATATCTATATCGGTTGGGCTACGACAAGGATGGATACTTGACTGGGATATTTTTTTATTAGCTGGGATGGATACTCATTTACTACAAGCTCTTAAAGTGTCATGAATATTTAGTTCCAAGTTTTATCCATTACAATCATCATGGACATTAAGAGTTGCCCAAATAAAAGGGCCATTAGTAGGTAGTTTAACCCAATAAGGAAAGGTGAATATTGGACTCTATGTTGGTTATACCAGAGACTAGGTTGATCTTTTACTTGATCCCCAAAGGTTAGAAAATTGAAGGATATGTCAGGACTTGCCTAGTATTGATACCCAACACGGTTTAGGTAGTGCTCATTAACAATCTGTTGAGGCCTGGAAATTTGCAGGAAACAACAGCAAGGGATTCTCCCCAGTCAACGTTCCCAACTAGCCCATGACTATTTGGTGTAGGGAATCCGTCTGGTTTGCGTTCCGGGTACCGTATGTCAAGTAACAAAAGGGTTTACCGGTTGCGGCCCGGTCCACCGTGTATTTTTTGACTTAAAGTATGATATGCACGTGCCTAATTAACAATGCAGGGTGATGAAGATGCAAAGAGTAGTCACAATGTGATGCACAGGTTCTTACCTCTCGTCTTAGAACTCACAAGCATCCAAATCACATATATGCAAGAAAATAAATATTAACTAAACTATCTCTAGAGAGATGGATTAATTCATGAGTAATGCAATACTGTTCATGTGTTATGGAAAATCACAGATAGCTGTTCTTATAACCAAACATATAAACATGAATAAAGAATACATGATAAGATAGCTCATCACAGTTAAAACTCCCATTACTCATAGTGGAAAACATCGTAAAAGTACTGAAGATCATTCAGACAAGAACATAGGTTCAGGAAATTAGAACGCTCTTACAGCTACTAAGACACAGTTGAAAACGAAATAGTTCACATTCAACATTGCTCATTTAATCACATTGATACATTCCACATAGCACTTTCTCCAACAAGCAAAATTTGCAGTCTCTAGTTGCAAAACGAAATAGTTCCTCTTACAAGCATTAAGTTACAAGTTTTCTAGGGAAAAAGCCTCTTTTGAGTTCTAACTTTCAAATATTTAAACTACAACAGCAGATCGTTTGGGCTGCCTCCCCCAAACGCGTGACCTTTCGGTCCCTCCTGGCATTTCATATCCTCATTTTATTTTGTCTGTATGCATTCATGATCTGACTATTAACCGATAGATCTTTCGGGTCTGTGCCTTTGTCGCCATTCAGTTTGTCTTTTTTGCGATCCTGCTGGCGACGGTTCGACCTTTTCCAACTGCCCAGCTACGCCTTCGCGTCGCGGTAGTCTTGTGATTCATCAAAGTGTATCATTCATTGGGATTACATTTTAAAACGAAACGTTAAAACTTATCAATCGAAGGCTACTCGACAAGAAAGCTCATACGTTGCATTACTGCTAACACGGTAGGGTAGTCTTATCCACAGCCGCATAGGTGGGTTTTGACAAGCAATGGGTGCTGTGAAACACTTAAGCACGCTGGAGTCGGAAGAAAAATACCTACGCTGTGGCCAGGAAAACTTCAAATCGGAAGTCGGAAAGACAACGACATCAGAATCCAAACGCTTTGCACAGCCGCAACGGCGGAAGAGCACAGACTACGGTTAGGCAACTAAAAGACCAACACGGATTAGATGGTAGAGTGCTTTTCACTTCAGGTGCTTAGCTATTTTGGGAGCCGCAACGGCGGAAGATCAAAAGGTTACAGCCATGCGACACGCATCGGAGGGCGGAGCATTTTACACTTCGGGTGCTTAGCTACTTTGGGAGCCACAATGGTAGAAGTAAAAAAGGACAACGGCCTCCGATCTAAGTGACAAAAAATTTAAATTTAGCAGCAATTGAAACTGTTTTGCCTCTGAAACAACGTTTTGCAAAGGACAAAAGGCCTGACCCATTTTCAACTCAGCAAAACAAACTTTAAATCTATGATCTACAACAATTCCAACATGAGCAATTTATGAAAACCAGGACGAAAGATAATCCTCAAAAAACCATCCAAAATCAAAGCATGACCAAAAGGTTCAAGGATCCAAACGATTAAAAACCACGCTAAATCATGAGGGGACCAAAATTTAAGAAATTTGGGGAAAACAATTGCAGCTGCAACAATTGGCAACTACCTGGTGAACCTAGATCTCTGGACAATTTCTTCCTTAAGTAACAGACTGTTCAATAATAAACCACCATGTTGAATTCTTCTAGATGTATGGATTTCCCAAATGGAAAATATATGTAATTTTAATCATTGAGGGTAGTCCGATTTAGGAAAATGGAAACCAATATTTCAAATTCAAGATAACTCTTTCGAGGCCAAGAGTATGAGTTTCATTTTTACCTTTGTCTTTGGGTAGCTTCCAGCTTGGACACCACAAGATCGTAACATCTGGTAAACAGAAATATTCATTTGTTCCTCATTCCCATGCCATTTTGCACTCTGTTGTGCTTTTGGACTTTTGTCCTTTTTAGTCCTCCTCATGCCTTTCTTTCTGAATTTTTTTATTCAGGCTCCTCTATCCATAGTGTCCTTTTGTGTGAGAGATGTATTTAATTTTCAGCTCACGGACGGAGAGGAAATTTTGGAAATTTTATACTCATATGATTTAGTACTTTGTTTTGATACACATTGATTTCTTAGGAGTTTTGACTCTTCATAGCCTTTTGGCTTTCAATTCTTGGCATGGGATCATTTATATATAATATACTGTTTACCCTGCTTCCTTTCCATGGGTCTTTTGCTGTCAACCCCTAGGACATTTTTTAAGTGTGAGATGGATGGAGCCTCGAAATAGTATTCCAAACCCTTTAATCTTGAGTTACTTTACAGGGATTAAGCAGGACTTCAATGCGTTCATAGCCATTTAGGAAAACTGCTAAACTAGAAGAAATTCTATCAGATAAAATCATAATACACAGTCTTGTAATCAAGGATTTTAGTTAGTCCAGAATTCTAATGCTCTCCATGCAACCAAAGCTTGCTTCTTTTATTGAAATCAAACAGAAAATCTAAACTAAAACTAAACTAAACGTCATGACTCAAAGACTCAAAAAACGGCTAAGCCAGATTATTTATATACAAGAAAGAAGAAAACAAATGAAACTTAAGAAAAATAAGGCTTGAGAACTAAACCATTTACTGGTAAGTTCTCTTCCCACCCTTACAGATCTTGTAACTTATAAGTGGAAGGGCCAAGTTTTACCGCAATCTGGAAAGGACCTACCCATAACTGCTGGAATTTCGTGTGTTTTACTTTCTCATTATGGGGGTGATCCCACTCGAGAACTAAATCTCCCACCTCAAAGTCTTTTGTTCCCGCCTTATGTTTTTCGAACCATCTATTTATTACCTCTTGTTGTTGCTTAAAGCGCTCTCTGGCCTTAGATTGAGCTTCTTCTGCTTTCAGGAGATTATATATCCTTATTTGCAAAAATTCATCATCTGACCCTCTAGATTCTTGAGCTATTATGGAGAAAGGTAGCATGATATTGGGAGGGAGAATGGCTTCTTTACCGTACACAAGGGTATATGGAGACACTCCTATCGAAGACTTGGGGGTGACTCTATCATTCCAAAGGGAATTTGGTAGCGCTGAGTTCCAATTCCTCTGGTTTTCTATTACAGTCTTCTTTAAAATTCTAATCAAATTTTTGTTGGTGGATTTGGCCAAGCCATTTCCTTGTGGATAGTAGTTAGCGGAATAATGCAAATTTATTCCTTTCTCATGAGCGAAAGCAGTTAATTTAATCGATGAAAAGTAAGTAGCATTATCAAAAACTACAGAAATTGGAACTCCAAACTTGGTCATGATATGGTCCTGCAGGAAGCTGATAACCGCGTCCTCATTTATTTTGTGCAGCGGGATGGCCGTGACCCAGCGAGTGAAGCAATCGGTCGCGGTCAGAATGTACTTGTGTTGTAGGGAGGAATTCGGTTTTATTTCTCCAATAATATCCAACCCCCATTGCTTGAACGGCTCCATGATCATCACAGGATTTAGGGGTGCTGCTACTTTAGGTTGTCTCCCACTACACCTTTGGCAAATATCGCACTTCCTGACATGTGCGTGTGCATATTTGAAGAGCGTAGGCTAATAGTAACCGGATCTGATGATTTTGTGGGTTGTAGTATCTCCTGAATAATGTCCCCCAGCAGGCTTGCCATGCAAATTTGTCATTACTTTCTTCGCATCTTCTTTCTCTAAGCATCTAAGCAGAACTCCGTCATAATTTTTTCTAAATAATATTCCTTCAACAATTTGATAGGAAGTTGATTTAAGATGCAGCGCTCTTCTTTTCTTAGAATTCCAATGTTCTGGTGATAGTCCTACCTGCAGGTAATGCACGAGGTCCCTATACCAAGAATCAGGGGTTGTGAACAAAGGACATACATCCGTCAAATGTAATTCAGCCTCGTCTTCCCAGGCGTGTTCGTCATTGTTCCCATTTTCAGTCATCAGTTTGCACAACCCCTGCCCTTTGAATAGTTGTTACTCTTGAAGAGTTGTTACCCAATTGCCCCTTCTTTCTCCTAACTCTTTCTATACAAAAAGGGACCTCACAGCTAGGTATGGGACGATCACCTTGGTTTGATTTTTTAATATGTAGGGCCTGAATTGTTTCACTGCTTTGAATACTGCATAAGCTTGTTTATCAATCGCTGGGTAATTTAATTCGGCCCCTTGTAGACAAGTGCTCATGAAAGATATTGGGAATTCATCCCCACCATCTTGTTTTTGAGTAAGCATAGATGCTAGTGAATCATCAGATGCAAAAGTATATAGAATAAAATCTTTGTTGAAATCTAGGCTTTTCAGGGAGGGTGCGTGTACAACAGCAGTTTTAATTTTGCTGAATGCGTTCTTCTCAATCTCAGTCCACTTGAATTTTTCATTTTGCTTCACCATCTGCTGCAGAGGCTTGACAATCTGAGCGAAATCAGGCACAAATCTTCGCACGAAGTTTATTGTTCCCATAAATGATTGCATCCCCCTTTTATTATGGGGAAAGGGAATCTGTTCAATGGATTTGATCCTTTCCGGATCGATAGAGATTCCCTTCCTTGAAACTATGTGACCAAGCAGCTTACCCTCTGTAACAGCAAACACACATTTTTTGGGATTGAGTGAGATTCCATATTTTCGACAGCATTCAAAAATCTGCCTTAGATGGAAAGCGTGTTCTCCTCTCTTCTTTGAGAATAATGTAATATCATCGAGGTATATCACCACACTACGTCCAATCAAACCGCGGAAGGCTATGTCCATAGCCCTCTGGAATGTGGCTCCAGCGTTTATAAGCCCAAAGGGCATTCTTCTGTAAGCAAAAGTTCCCCATTTGGTCTTGAATGTTGTCTTCAACCTGTCTTCTTCAGCTACTAATACTTGATTGTATCCCGAGAATCCGTCTAGTAAAGAAAATAGTTCAGACCCTGAGACCATTTGTAGTAGCTGCTCCATGGGTGGAACAGAATAGTTATCTTTGTCTGAAGCACGGTTTAAATTCCTGAAATCCACGCATAGCCTGATTTCTCCAGATTTTTTCCTTACTGGCACCAGATTTGAGACCCACTCAGAGTGTCTGACCTTAAAAATGATTCTGGCATCCAATAATTTCTTAACTTCATTCTGAATCAACGGCTCCAATTTTGGGTGCATTTTTCTTAAAGGTTGCTGATACGGTTTGATGCTAGCTTTGATGGGGATAACATGCTTGATGATGCTGGTGTCATATGTTTTCAAATCTTTGTATGTCCAGGAGAAAACATCTTTATATTGTTTAAACAGACTGACGAACTTATCTCTTTCTGCTAGTGAATAGCATTTGCCAAGATTCACATATTTAGGATTTGTCTCAGTCCCTAAATTTATCAGCTCAAACTGTAGAGATGAGCTGTGAGTCTTCATGTTGGCTGGTCTTCTGAAATTTTCATTTAAATTGAACATTCTTTCTAACGTTTTGACTCCTTTAGGGATGAAATTATCATACATCATCTCGGCCTGATGTTCTTCATTGTCTATAATTGCTCCTTTAAATACCTCGTCATTTGTTAAGCATTCTATAATTTGCTGATCGTCATCGAATACTCGTAGGTTGGTGATCATATCAGGTACCAAGGGCTTGAAAAGTAATTCAATAGAGAATCTATTATTAGTAGGTACGAGCCTAGTGGCTGATGTGGCCAACAAGTTAGCTGCTGCATTTTTAAGTCTTGGAATTGAAACAATATTAAATGCGTTAAAACATTTGAGCAGATCCCGTACCTCATTTTGATAAGATTTTAGGTGAGGGGAAACACAATGTATTTGATTCCGGATCTGTTTAACAATTATTTCAGGATCTCCAAAAACTTTTATATTACTTACCTTTAATTCGATTGCTTTCTTCAAACCTTGCACCAATGCTTCATACTCAGCCGTATTATTCGTACATTCAAACTCTAATCTACATGAAAAAAAATGTTTATTATTTTTGGGGTCGATCAGGACACAGTCGGCCCCTAACCCTTCTAACGTCTTAAAGCCATCAAAAAACAAAGTCCAAAAATCGGTACCTACTGCATGATAATCTATTCCTACTTCTAAGTCTACTATTTTATAGTCGATTTCATCAGCCTATGAAAATCGAAGGAGATCAGGCTGGGTGTCTGATGTGTTGCTGGCTTCTTCTGCTTGGTAATTTCCCGGTTCCAACTCAATAAAATAATTTCCCAACACAGAATCCACTGGTTCATTCTTCTCCTCCAACTGAGTGACGTTGTATTTCATGTGAGGCTCCCGCAAAATTTTAATTTGGTTCAGGCTTCCTTTATATGGCAGCCACAGATGCAACCAATCCGAGGCAAAATAGCCATTTAGTTTGGCCGACCAATCTCTGCTCAGAACAAGACCGTAAGCGTCTGGTATATCGGCCACCACAATATTAATAACTTGTCACACTTTATTATTTGATGCCAAGTGGACTAGGACATCCTCCATCTCACCAATTACCTTTACATCCATCCTGTCCAACTAAACAACCCTCCACATGGATGGCTTAGGCTGCCCATTTATCTTTTTACAGACTGATATTGGTATGACGTTAACCGACGCCCCTGAGTCTACCAGGAAATTATGTACATTGTGATTAAAAATTTTGAAAGTGAGGAGGAAAGGTGGATGTTTGCTTTTATACTTACCTCCACTGCTGGTTTCTCCGATTTTTTCTTCCTCTTCAGGCCGATTGTCAGCGGGAAGCCTCTCATCCGATGCTTCAAGTGCTTTCAATAATATTTCTTTTTGCTGCGGCACTTTACACATTTCAAATAGCAAAACGTTTTCCTTTATCTTCTTTATGTCTTCCACAATGTCATAATCCATCTGCGGTTCAATGGGATGTGGTTTATCAGCGTTCATCTTTTCTTCATTGGGATTCTCCAGCGTATCATTCTGCTTAGGATCTTGGCTGGTAATGGTGAATTCAGGAATTTTATCAGCTGCGGAATTATTTTGAAATTTCTTAACATTTTTCTGCAGCCTTTTGATCTTTGGGAGTATGAGACTGTCTTCTTTAATCAACCCTTGGCTCCTTGTTGTTACGTTGGTTTCCATGACGTCCTTGTAGCCCTTATTCTTTTCTTCTTCAGCATCAAATAACGAAACAAAATTCCACAAAACCATGGTTTCCTCTTCTTGTTTCTTTGTTGAAGTGGTACTCTCTTTTCTTTCTTCATCTCCATCCTCTATTAATTTAGAGTCCAACAGCTGATTCATAACCAACGTCACCGAGTTTATCCATTGAGGAAAATTCTTTTCAGAGTGTGGTTGTTGATGGAATTGCAAAAATTGTCCATTCCTACCTCTGTTAAATTCATAGATGCAGAATTGTGTGGAGGAAGTTGGGACTAATTGTTATCCTCTCTTTTCTTGTAATAGGGTTTGTAGAACTTTTGAGTTTCCTTCTCTTTCTCCAAGTCTATGATTTTGTTAGAAAGCTTCTGCATCATTTTCGCCATACTCTCAAAATATGGTGATTTCTCTTCCTTAGGCTTAGTAAACAATAAATCTTTCCTTCCCACACCTTTCTCTCCTGACTGTTCAGGATAATCTTCAATACTTTCTCTTTCAGCCTCCACTATTTCCGCCTCTTCATAGGTTTCCGCCAAAGTAGGCTTGGCTCTTATTTTGGAAAACATGGCCAACTCAAGGCCTAAAGCTGAGGTATAATATTCAATCAGGACCTTGTTCGAAGGTTTGTCAGCTTCAGAAAAATTCTTGAGGTGTGCTGCAAATCTTTGAGTAAAGTTGTGCACCTTCTCCTTTCTCTCTTTCTTCAAGGCGCATAGTCCTTTCATGAGGGCTGCATGAGTCTTTTGAGTTGCATACTTGCTTCTGAAAATTATCTCGAAGGTATCCCAATCAGGGATAGAGTTTGTAGGCAACCCAAAATACCATGATGCTGCAACTCCTTTAAGGGTGTGTGGAAAAAGTATGCAAACTACATCCTCATGCTCCCCCGCCCTTAACCCTTCTATGGCCAAGTAAAAACTTTGCAGGTGGTCATCTACTAGTATCTTCTCACTTGGGTCAAATTTGGGCAGCATCTTCTCACTTGGGTCGAATTTGGGCAGCATCTTCTCAAAGGCTTGAGGTAGATCATGTAAGGGAGGTGTCAAGTTTAAAGGTGATCTGGCTCTCCAAGCAGGTGGAGGATTTGGTGGGTTAGGTGGTGGATTAGCATTTATGCCTGCCATGAGTCTGGGGGGAGAGTGAGGAGGTGAGCAAGTAGGAGTGTGAGAAGGAGAACTATGAGAAGTATCTGGCCCTTCTTGATTCAAACGCAGTACAACTTCCTATAACGCTATTTCCATAAGTTCTTCCCAATCCCCAACCAGCACTGAGTCTTCCAATATAGGACAATCTTTTCTTTTATATTCTCTTCTAGGAAATTCAGGGATGATCGAAAATCCTCCAATCTTCTTCACATATGCCCTGGTGTGTCTTCTTAGGTTATTAACAACCTCGTTGTCAACATAAAACAAATGTTCTTTACTCCTTTCTTCTGGAATTGGATTATGAAGCCCACTGCTTTCAGAACTGTTACCGGTGGAATAATCTCAGGAAAACGGGTTTCCTCAGCCAACCATGCACTGGCGGCCCTCCTTCTAGTGCCAGAAACTGTTGAGGCCTAGAAATTCGTAGGCAACAATAGCAAGGGATTCTCCCCAGTCCACGTTCCCAAATAGGTCATGACTGTTTGGTGTAGGGAATCGTTCTGGTTTGCGGTCCGGCTACCATAAGTCAAGTAACAAAAGGGTTTACTGGTTGCAGCCCGGTCCACCGTGTATTTTTTGACTTAAAGTATGATATGCAAGTGCCTAATTAACAATGTAGGGTGATGAAGATGCAAAGAGTAGTCACAATGTGATGCGCAGGTTCTTACCTCTCATCTTAGAACTCACAAGCATCCAAATCACATATATGCAAGAAAATAAATATTAACTAAACTATCTCTAGAGAGCTGGATTAATTCATGAGTAATGCAATACTGTTCATGTGTTATGGAAAATCACAGATAGTTGTTCTTATAACCAAACATATAAACATGAATAAAGAATACATGATAAGATAGCTCATCACAGTTAAAACTCCCATTACTCATAGTGGAAAACATCGTAAAGGTACTGAAGATCATTTAGACAAGAACATAGGTTCAGGAAGTTAGAATGCTCTTACAGCTACTAAGACACAGTTGAAAATGAAATAGTTCACATTCAACATTGCTCATTTAATCACATTGATACATTCCACATAGCACTTTCTCCAACAGGCAAAATTTGTAGTCTCTGGTTGCAAAATGAAATAGTTCCTCTTACAAGCATTAAGTTACAAGTTTTCCAAGGAAAAAGCCTCTTTTGAGTTCTAACTTTCAAATATTTAAACTACAACAGCAGATCGTTTGGGCTGCCTCCCCCAAATGCATGACCTTTCGGTCCCTCCTGGCATTTCATATCCTCATTTTATTTTGTCCATACGCATTCATGATCTGACTATTAACTGATAGATCTTTCGGGTCTGTGCCTTTGTCGCCATTCAGTTTGTCTTTTTTGTGATCCTGCTGGCCACGGTTCAACCTTTTTCGACTGCCCAGCTACGCCTTCGCGCCGTGGTAGTCCTGCGATTCATCAAAGTGTATCATTCATTGGGATTACATTTTAAAACGAAACGTTAAAACTTATCAATCGAAGGCTGCTCGACAAGAAATCTCATACGTTGCATTACTGCTAACACGGTAGGGTAGACTTATCTACAGCTGCATAGGCGGGTTTTGACAGGCGATGGGTGCTGCGAAACACTTAAGCACGCTGGAGTTGGAAGAAAATTACCTACGCTGCGGGCAGGAAAACTTCAAATCGGAAGTCAGAAAGACAACGACATCGGAAGCCAAATGCTTTACACAGCCGCAATGGCAGAAGAGCACAAACTACGGTCAGGCGACTAAAAGACCAACATGGATCGGAGGGCGGAGCGCTTTTCACTTCGGGTGCTTAGCTATTTTGGGAGCCGCAACGGTGGAAGATAAAAAGGTTACATCCATGCGACATGCATCGGAGGGCAAAGCGTTTTACACTTCGCGTGCTTAGCTACTTTGGGAGCCGCAGCGGCGGAAGGAAAAAAGGACAACAGCCTTCGATCTAAGAGACAAAAACTTTAAATTTGGCAGTGATTGAAACTGTTTCACCTCTGAAACAATGTTTTGCAAAGGACAAAAGGCCTGACCCATTTTCAACTCAGCAAAACAAACTTTAAATCTGTGATCTACAACAATTCCAACACGAGCAATTTCTGAAAACCAGGATGAAAGATAATCCTCAAAAAACCATCCAAAATCAAAGCATGACCAAAATTTTCAAGGATCCAAACAATTAAAAACCACGCTAAATCATGAGGAGGGGACCAAAATTTAAGAAATTTGGGGAAAACAGTTGCAGCTGCAACACAATCGTTATCGGGGGAGATAGAAAGGAAGAATCCCATACCCATTACATGGGAAAATAGATTGCTGCCAATAGTCAATACAAGAAAAGAGCACTATTTGAGCCAAGAGGATATACAAGAAGTCAATGCCAGGTGGAAATACAATTTTTTATGCTATTGATGTTTATCTTTCTTTCCACTCGATCTTCTGTCATTCCAAAAGCTCCTAATACAATGATATGGGAAATTTCTTGAAGACACCTTCTTTCAGGAAGAAGTAGATTTCTTCTCTGCTACGCCTCTTCGATCCTCACCTTTAGTTTCAGATGTGACAGATAAGGATTAGTCTTTAGATCCTACCTTATTTATTAATTTTACTAAGAGCATTAATTCCCAGAGACCCCTCCAGGAGCATTGGAAGAAAGAATAGCTTTCATCCTTGGATCTAGTAAAATAATTAATGACCATAGAAAGAAATCCTATCTCTAAGATAACACCATCAAGCTTAGGAGCTTCATGAGAATATGTCCAAAGGATGGGGGATATTCTTACTTTTCCTAGAATTCCCACTTGGGGTTGTTTGTTAGTGTCTGAGTCATGCTTTGGTTGATCTACTTCAAGATGAAAGGCATGAAAGTGTTTTAAGATATAAACCATTCATATGGGGAGGAAATTATTAGAATGCAATTTATTCAGCTTTTGACCTAGAGCCTATTTCAGATGCGGATCTTATTCTCACAAAGTTGAATCGGTTTAGTCCGGATTAGGCTTTTATTTATATATGGTTATTTCTGCATAACACTTTCTAGTTCACATACATTCTATCGAGCAGGATTTTCATATTTATTTTTTATAGGATTGACAAATAAATACACTTTTATGTAGCTATATTGTCTCGTTTACTTCTTATTGGACTAATTTAATTGCACAACTTACTGTGTTTGCACAACCCAAGCAAATTATGTGATTCCAGAATCTACGGACTTCACTGAACATGCGTTTATCCACCCGCAAGAATTATACCTATCTTCTACCTGTACCACTTATTGAATGAATCACTTAGCTTAGTGAGTAGGGTACTACTATTAACTACTCTATTAGTAGGTACTAGGACGCAATCAGACAAACTACCTCTTACATTTATTACTTCCTTCACTCTAGGATGATAGAGTGTTTCCAAATTCATAAACCTTCTTTCTCTCAAGAAGCAACACATGTTAGAAAGAATGGAGGCTTTCACAAAGAATGAAGGAATGGAATTTAAGCAAGAAGAGTGGCTTAAGCTCAATCAGTGAAAATGGGTAACTTCCTCCTCTTCCGAGTAACCTCCTCGATGTGGGTATACTTTAGATATATGTATCATCTATGCTCAATAATTAATTTATATGTATTAGCTATGCTTTGTATATAAAGATATGTGGAGCTATATTCGTCAGATCTTTTGATTCCAAAGATATCGATCTTCTCACTTGAAAGATATTGATCGAGCAACAAAACTAATCCTCTAAATAGGTACCTACTAGGTTCAGAATAATCACATCTCTAAGGAACAACATGAAGCACCACATATTTGTTCTGGATGGTGTCATAATGGCAAGATCCCACATCTGTAGTTCCCATGAGATTTGTCCATATTTATTTGCGTAGGCCCATTTGTTGGTGTACCCTCATACTGTTGGTTGCTGACCTATTATGGTTGGTATTTCTGGTCCGCAAGGCATCTCTATTTTGGGAATATGGTTATTATTCCCCCTCCCACTCAATTTGTGAAGAGGGATTACTCTCTCGTACAGTCATGGGTTCTTTAGTATTCTTCCAAAACACAATCTAGATGAAAAAAACATTAATACAACCCCAAAAAGAGATGGCTACTTTTGTAGTACATTTGAAAGAAAAATCCAATTCTTCTACTCAAATTCATCCACAAACAATGATAAGATGAGGCTCTAAAACATCTCTTTTTTGGCTCAAAAGAGATATTCCTTGAATAAAAGTTTTCAGAAACAGAACTATCTAGAAAACCAAGTTGAAAAATAGGGCAACTAAAAATATATATGTTAGAGAAAAATATTGCAGAGAAATAACAATTATACATTTAAATAATTAAACAAAATTCAAACACATTAAAAACATTACAAGAGAGACACAGATATAATGTGGTTTACCCAAGATGGGATACGTCCACATATAAAATTGCAGTCCTTTTGTATACCGTCCAACAAAATGAAGGCATACAACCTGCAGCAACCCCAGTGCGGTTCCTCTTCACACCCTCACAATCTCTCTCACACAATCACAGAGATTGTTTACAATGCTACAATACAATACAATACACAACCATATTACAATGCATTTCTTTTATAGGGGAAATAGCATGCGAAAGTACTACGGGTAACCTAATACCATGGCTTCGCAAATTGTTGGCCAACAAACATCCCCAAAAAATCCTTTAGGGACTTTGCCCTTGAACCCTCTATGGGGGCTCGCTGGTCCCTGCGACCCCTTACTGGGATGAGTGTATAGTAAACCTAGGGTACAAACACGACTAAACAATAACATCTCTGAATGTGGGAGATCAGGATCCACAACCAACAATATATGCAGATTTTAATAAATGATAAATAAGAAATGTCTGTGACAAAATAGAGGGTGGGTTTCATTAAAAAACAATAAATTAGGGTTTGGACGTGCACCATTTTTATTTTTCCCCTTTTTTTATTGTTTTTCCTCCTTTTTTCCAACCATGTAGGTGGGCATGATCAGATGAGAGCCAATCCATATTGTAATCGGATGGTCAAAACCAGCCTATTTTTCTAGTTCAAACCCAGCCCGATGTTAACCTGGTCTAGATCATCTAGTTCTAATTCCTTTGATCTTCTTTGATTTATAGATCCTCTAAGGGAAACCATTTCTTTCAAAAATGACTAGGTGTATGAGGAAATCCTTTTCAAACCTACGTAGTCAATGGGAAGTAATGATTCATGCATGCTAGTATATAAAATCCAAACTTGCTTAAGACCCGACAATAACGTAGCAGTGAGAATGGGAGCTTATGACAGTACACTTGACCAATTAACCATTTGACCACAGACCACTTTCCAAGGTTCATGAACCTCATAATTTCCAATCCAGACAGAGTTACATCCCAAGAATTTCAACTTGTTTGTAAATTTCATATCTGCAGACATGTGGAAAGATCCCTAAATCAGAGCATTCAACATTTAAATTCAGATAGAAAATGGAAGTGTCAAGTAGCAAAGTTTTCAAAGGTGTTTTTCTAGTATTCAATGGATTCTTTAGTTTAGGTAATTAACCTAAATGTAATACCAGGCATTGAATGTTCTTGTTCCATTGGCCATTTTTTGGCTATTTGCATATGTTAACCTAATTTCTCTCTTTTGCTATACAAGACCTAGTTGTCTAACATTTCCATAGTTAAATGCCACCTNGTTCCATTGGCCATTTTTTGGCTATTTGCATATGTTAACCTAATTTCTCTCTTTTGCTATACAAGACCTAGTTGTCTAACATTTCCATAGTTAAATGCCCCCTGCCACAAAATCTGGCAATTATCCTTAACTGCAAATGCATTGAACATAGATATTTTTTAACTTGGATTTCATGTCCACTACAGTAAATTTTGTGATCTTTTATCTAATTCATGAAATTTAGTTCAAAATGAAATGAACTTCGAAGCTATTCCACTCCTATAATTACTCCAAACTTTAATTTGAGGAAATATGCAATATAAAACATATTCTACTTTGTGTAACCAGTGTTGTGAAATCCATGTTTAAAGGTATTCTAGCTTGCTTTAATTATGCAGTACTTACCATGTGAACATTGCTGAAAAATATAGACATGAAAAGGAACAACAATTTACTCTGTCAAACCCCGTTCTAAAATTAAAAGCAGTTATAGACAACCAATAGATTTCAATTATACTTCGTAATTTTCCTTGTCATGTGCAATTTGGTTCCATATTTACCATGTGTAGAAAAGATTAAGTGAATCAAAATTCCAACAATGAAGGAATATTTTATTATTTCCTATGACATTAGACCCTCCCATCAAAAGAACCTAAGTGAAAAAAACACAAATATGATTGTTTTGCATGTTATCATACTGATGTTCAGTTTAATTATTCCTGCATCCAAATACATACCAGCAAAATCTTGGTGAGATATTTATAGTGTTTGGCTATGAACACCAAGGCAAGAATTTGGATATCAGCAAAGAGATCGGTAACATCTTTATCATCCATGACTAAAACGATATTCAGTTGTGCCTCAAGTTAATATGTACCCATTTGTGGTAAATTGACATGACCCCCCTTTAGAAAAAGAAAATATTTCCTCCAAAAAACCATAATGCATCAAGGAATCGTGCTGGTATTTTTCCTATGCTTTATTTTTTCTTATTGTATGTTGTACAAGAATTGTTTCTGGCTTGTAGAAACAACTCCCAATTTTCAAGAATTGTTTGACTATTGGAAATAGATCCTCTAACTAGAAACAGATCAATTTGAAATTCAGGTGAATCATGTCATTTTGGATACGAATCATGGAATCCATGATTCCATTCCATATACTTCATAGTGAGCATGTGAAAGTTAGTTCCATTTTCAAGTGTGGAAAAGACAAGTGAATCAAATTCCAACAATGAAAGAATATCTCCTATGACATAATACCCTCCCACCAAAAGAACCTAAGTAAAAATATAAATAATAAGGTTGGTAGTATAACATGTTATCATACTCCTATTCAATTTAATTATTTGTGTGTCCAAAAACATGTTAGTAGAAGTTTGGTGAGCTCTTTATGGAATTTGGACATGAACACCAAGGAAAACATTTAGATATCAAAGACATCAGTGTTAGTTTTTCTTTAGATCTAATTATTTTATCTAGGATATTTATCTGAAAGAATAATAAGTACAACAAGATGCATCAGATATAAAAGATACACAAGACACAAATATTTTCACCAGGGAAACCATAAAGGAGAAAACCCCACAAACTTCCTTAGAATAGTAAGATGATCAAAAGTAGTAATAAGAAGTATTCAATAGCTACCTACCTATCCTCCTATGTCTCTCTCTCTCTCTCTCTCTCTCTCTCTCTCTCTCTCTCTCTCTCTCTCTCTCATGTGAGCTTGAGAGTGTGAGGTGTGTATAAATGAGGGAGAGATTCTCCCTATTTATACCCTTTCAAGTGACTGGCCAAATATAAGACTAGGGCCCACATATATTCCCTAACAGGGCCAACTTCTTCCATAGAGATTCCAAATACACATTACATGATGTTACACTGGGGATTATTCCCCGACTTACAACAGAGGTTGTACCTCAAGGTCTAGACACAATTAAGACATCCCACAAGGGGGTAAACACATCCCCAATGGGGGTACAAAAACATACAATGATAATATACATCAGAATATCTTATGAAGTTACAAATACATCAACACCACCTCTTAACTAGGAAGGTATTCTCTCTCTTCATGGTCATCAACACATCTGGTCAAGTCTTCATCATTGAGTCATCATCATATCTAGTGCCATCATCATCTTCTTATCGATCATCAAATGGTACTGTCTTTCATCGAAATTTTCTATAGATCCAGCCCTCTCTCGACTGGGTGTAGGCATAGTCCTCCTCTGGGTCTTAATCACATCTCGAGAAAGCCATATTGTAGGAATGGTTCAGGACCTTCTTTACATTTCCATGACAATAACCTGCATCTCCTACCTTCATATCATCATAGCCAAATCATCTCTTTTGTCATACACGAAAAAAAACAAAGAAAAAATATTTAAATCCATACCACCTGTATTCTTTCACCATAAGAGTAAGCCAGGAAATTTTTCACGTCATGAAGACAACCTACAGCTTCTACTATGCAATAATAGCCTAGGATCACTCTCAATGAATTACATCTCTGTGCGGTCAACCTACATTCTACCAGTAAAGTGATAACTTCCTAGGTGCACCTCTCATGATTCATGACCTTATCATCTCAACATGGGAACACGTATATAGATATATATATGTAAGTACTGATTACGACCAAACAACCTACTACATCAGGACATTTTACGTTCCAAGTCAACCTCGAGTACTTATTACATCTGAACGACTTGCATCCAGGATATTTTATGTTGAGACAACCTTCATGGTGTATTACATCCGAGTAACATGCGTACCACACCAAGTCTAATTTTTACACTGGGAAAACCCACAGGACTTATTACATATGAATAACCTACGTACCACACCAATTCTCATTTTACATTCGGATAACCCATATCAGGACTGATTACGTCCAAGGGTAACATGTGAGCTTTGTCAGGACTAATTATATTTGAGGATAAACTACAGTACTGATTACACCCGAGCATCCTACTTCACCAATATTTTTCCCGATTGGACAACCTGGCTCATTTCCCATGTGGGATATTATGAATTATCTATTTCTAGCATAGAATCATATTTGGACTGATTACATCCAAGGATAACCTACAAGATTCACTGAGAATTATTACATCCAAGCATAACTTACATGACTGATTACATCTGAGCAACCTATGATCTTCACGTGGATGTTATTCTCAAACTACATGTCTCTCTAGCGATGCTAGAACACATCACTCTCTCTTTCGAGGGGTCTTTATCTAGATCACCCCAAGTATTTCTCTCAAGTACCTAAAATTCACTCTAGCTAGAGGCTTGGTCAACATGTCATGTCCCCTCAATCTGACCATTAAAAGTGTTGACCATGCTGAAAATCCTAGTGGTTCAAATTGACATTAATTATTCTTCCTAGGAAATAAAATTTGCTAATAATTATTTTGAGGTATGTATTTAATTTTATTTCATCCTTTTATTATTTATGCAGTTTAATGATGTGGAAATAAGCTTTCCATGATAGGATGGCATTGGGGCGAGCCAACTTGCATAGGTTAAAAATAAGAAACTCTATGACAAAAGAAGTCAAGGAGATAAAGGGAAATTGCCTAAAAGCAGCAAAAAAACAGACAGAGGTAAAAGCGGGAAATTTTTGCAAAGGGAAGGTGCAATTTCCTCTTAGATAACTTAGAAAATTTGTAAGGAAAAAGTAGGAAAGTTTTGAATAGGAGGGTACAGTTTCTTTATGGAGCCAATCTCAAAAGTAGGGAAAAGCAGCAAGTTGTCATAAGAAAAAACAACAACTATTTGACTAAGGAGGGAATAGTTACTAAATAAGAGGGGTGAGTTGGACATGGAAACATTTCCACATGGTCCTACATTCCAAATTTCCCAAGGAGGGCACTTATGTGGCTAGGGTTAGGGCACCCAAGGGGTTGAATTGCTGTCACAGGTCACCATTGGCCTCCAATTGCTAAACAGATCATCTAGAATGATATTAAAGGAGAATTCAAGCCCATTTCTTCAGTTTGGTTGATGATTTGATTGCTTCATACTATGTGAGCATTATGTTTTGAGTGATGCACCTCAAAGCTTTGGGATATCAGCCCCAAACCTTCCCGTCCCCACTCCTTCATTACCATTCCCTTATCTTTCCAGGTATGGAGGGAATGATGTACAACTATTGAATTAATCTCAGTCATATTTTGCAGCCTCCATCAATTTTATGTTTATCTCCAGTGAATCCCATGCTTCATCTATTCTCTTAGCCCTTCCCGGGTCATGTTTTGGGCCTCCTGCTTATCATTTTGAGTCCCTTGATGTAATGGTCAATGAATATTTTTATCTCTGATTAATTCTGCATACTCAATTTTATATGTATAAGCTTAACTAGTTATTGAAATGAGGAATTTGAGCCTCCTACTACAATAATAATTGAGTACTGTCCATGGGAATGCGCTTTGATGGTATGATATTATTTAATATGATGTATTAGGATATTTGAAATTAAATTATCAGGTATGATACGTTTATGTTACAAAACTCAAGCTTATTTCCACACCCTTGCTAGATTACTAGTTAATTTTGGCTAGTCTAGTTGTTCTTTAATTTCAAAGATTTATACTCAATAATTTTTGGTTCTATAAGTTCCTACATATAAATAAAATATATACCTACCCATCCATCATCCCATACAAGAAATTCGTTGAGGATGTACTAGGTTTTGGGATCCTCCATTGTGCAGGGTCTTACCAAGACAAAACTGCCTAAAAACCCCAATTTCTTCCCAAACTCCCCAGAACCTTACATATCTGTTTAAAAATGTCTGAAACCATTTTTTATTTTATCTGAAGTCTTGATCAACCATATTCAAGTTTCCCAAATCCCCCGGTTGAAAGGACTAAACTACTCTTCCTAGTTTCACGGTTGGGTGGCCCAGAAGCGTGGAAGTAGGTTTCCGCGGAGCGGATTCTGAAGCCTAAATGGAACCCAATATAAATGTGTTATGGAATAGGAAATTGACTGTATAAAATTACCTTTGGTTTCTTACCACTTCCTACTCCCTTTTTTGCAATTTATCCTAACAAAATACCGTCATTTCCCAGTCAGCAATTTACTGAATGTTTGCAAGTGTAATAGGAGAAATTTAATTTAAATTGCAG
Source organism: Pseudotsuga menziesii (assembly GCA_001517045.1). Taxonomy (NCBI): domain Eukaryota; kingdom Viridiplantae; phylum Streptophyta; class Pinopsida; order Pinales; family Pinaceae; genus Pseudotsuga; species Pseudotsuga menziesii. The sequence continues at coordinate 79,819 of LPNX010913121.1, read as the reverse complement.
CAATAATTAGTGTTCAGGTATGCATATCAGACTTGGTACATTATAGTCGTATCAAAGCATGTTCCTCCATATCTTCTCTTGATATTCAACAATGGCTCCAAAATACGATTCCAATACCAAAAGAAAGATCCCTCACGAGGAGGAAGTAGAATCTGTGGATGGAAGATTCCACGAAGAAAGGGATGAGAAATATGAGTTCATAAAATTTGTTAAGAACATGTTGAAAATTCTGCAAGATATTTCAACTAACATCATGCAATCTGGTCAAGGGACCAAATAATTCCTAGCTAAACAGTTGGGAGTGAAAGATGGAGAAGGGAGCAACATTGGATCCCAATGTGAAGAAATAAAGGTCATGGGTGGGGCTATTTTTTCCAAGACTGGGCCTCAGAATAGGCCACTTGAGTATAGAGATGAAATAAAATTGCAGCCACAACCTACTATGCCAAAATTTGTACAGATCCCTAAAGAATACCATGAAGCACAGGATGAAACTATTGCTACATGGGAGGAGAAGTTTTATGTTTACCAATCGTTGAGTGAAGAATGTAGAAGGGCTCTGCCAATCAAATATTTACGTGAGACTCAATTTAGGAGGAATACAAGAGGGGATGTAAGGAATCCATATAATAATTATGAATTAAATAATTCCATTGGGAAAATCACTTTTCCATACTTTGATGGTACTTCCAATTGCTCAGTGAGCTCTTGGATTCAAAAACTGGATACATATTTTCAGTTGAATCCTATGGCAGAAAGGGATTCCATCAAGTTGGAATCCATACATATTTATGGGGAGGACATTTATTGGTTTTTTCATGTCATGAAAGCATTAGGCCATGATCAAGTAGTCACCTATGAGGAGTTCACCAGAAAATTGACAGAAAGATTCAATAGGAGATATCTTGATATCTCTTTCCGGTATTTGGTAGAGATCATACAAGTTGGAACTCTAGAAGCATATATCTTAGAGTTCCAAAAGGTGGCTGTAATGGTCAATGACATATCAGAATCAAGGCTGATCCTTTTATTTACATATGGATTGGCTGAACCATTGAAGGGGTTGGTGAAGGCTTACCAACCCACCACCTTACAAAAAGTGGTGAGCAGGACTAGAGACCTGTAGGATGCAATTTCGAGGACCAAGCATCCTCCCATACCTGCTATACCTCAAAATTTTCATAATCAAATACCTTCGATGATAAAATTTCCTATCCCTGGAAAGAGAGATTACTCCTAAAAGGATTGGGATGAATTGAGGAGGAAGAAGCTGTGTTTTTACTGCCAAGAACCATGGGCTCCGGGTCACAAATGTGTGAAGGGAAAAGTACATTATATTGAAGTATTTTCTGAGAGTGATGAAGAGGTGGTAGAAAAAGATGAGATGGATGATGGAGAGTATGAAACAACTAAAGAAGAGGAGCAATCCCATCAAACCATCAGCAAAATTGTTGTACTCAGTGGAGTGCCCTGATTCCATACTTTAAGGCTGAAATGAGTTATGCAAGGGTAGAGAATCACAGTCCTTGTTGATGGGGTGGCCACCCATAATTTTATTGATTTAGCACTAGTGGAGAGGATAAACTACCTATTGAATCCTTTGAGGGATTCACTTTGGTTATCCCTAGTAACCATAGCATGGAATGCAACCGATGGATCCCAAATATGCAAGTAAACATTTGTGACTATACTTTGAAAGAAAAATTGTATGTTGTCAATTTGGTAGACACCAACATGGTGTGGGGAGTACAATGGATATACTCTATTGGGAAGAACTCTGTAAATTACCATATACCTCAAATAAACTTCAAGGATGCTGAACGAAAATCAATGGTATTGAAAGGCATGAATACTTATCATAGCCAAGTAATTTCTGCCAAAAGTATGAGATATGTTATGAGGCACGGGGACATTGAATGGGTTGATGAATTCCAAATAACCACTAAGGTAACTATTGCTAAAGTTTCCACCCAGCCAAAATATATAAAAAATGACTGCACAAGCATAAGAGAGTTTTTGAATACCTTCCACATGGAAATCCACGTAACCATGGCATTGAACACAAGATTGAGTTGGAAGCTGGTACACTTCCAATAAAAATCCATCCCTACAAGCATCCAAAAATATTCAAGGATGAAATTTAGAATTCCTTCAAGGATATCCTTGAGTTGGACCTCATCAGACTAAGTTCCAGTCCTTTTGCTTCTTTGGTGGTTATGGTGAAGAAGAAGGATGGAACACTCAGGATGTGCATAGATTACCAGGGTTTGAACAAAAAGACCAGAAATAACCAGTACCCAATTACTTGAATTGATGAACTGATGGATGGGCTGCATGGAGCCAATTTTTTCTCCAAAATAGATCTCCATTCAAGGTACCATCAAATCAGAATGAGGGAGGAATACATGCAAAAGACAGCCTTCCGTTGTCATTTTGGCCACTTCAATTTTCTAGTCATGCCATTTGGCTTGACTAATGCACCAGCAACCTTTCAATCATGCATGAACAAGGTGTTCAGTAAACATCTCCATAAGTATGTCCTTGTGTTTTTTGATGATATTCTGATCTATAGTATGACATCGGAGGAGCACTTGCACCACTTGGAGGAGGTGCTAACTATGCTTGCATATATGTCCTTTTTTCCCAATATGTCTAAGTGTGAGTTTGGCATGAAAGAACTATTGTATCTTGGCCATGTGATCTTCGAAGAATGGTTCAAGGTAGATCTAGAAAAAAATTAAGGCCATAGTTGAATGGGCTAGCCCAAGGAATATCACTGAACTATGAGGCTTCATTCGCCTTTGTAACTTCTACCGTATATTTGTCAAAGGTTACTCTCGCTACACTGCACTCTTGACAGATATGACTAAGAAGGGCACATTTAGTTGGAGTGAGGAGGCTGAAAAATATTTCTATAAATGAAAGAGATAATGAGCAGCTATCCAGTACTTTCCTTGCCTAATTTTTCCAAACCATTTCTGTTGGAATGTGATGCTTCTGGTGTAGGCATTGGAGCTATTATAATGCAATAAATGGACCCTATTGCATTTGAGAGCATACAATTGCATCTACATGAAATTCTGTATTCCATATATGATAAGGAGATGTTGGACATCATGCATGCCTTGGAAAAATTATGACAGTACTTGGTGGGAAGTAAATTCATTGTAAAGACTAATCACAACAGTATTAGACACTTCCTTACCAAAAAGGAAATCAATGACAAAGCAAAAATGGGTGAGTAAAGTTCAGTATTTTGATTTTGACATTGAGTATAAAAAGGGAAAAATGAATGTTGTGGTTGATGCACTCTCCCGTAATCCCACATTCGCTTTGGGACAAATGTGTAATGAATGGAAGATCTAGTTGGCTATTGAATACTCTAAAGATCATTTTGCTTGTGAAGTTTTGGATGGGTTAAACTAGAATGAAGAGTACAAAGTTCATGACAACCTCATATATTAAATAGTGTCTGGATATGCACTAAAGAGGAATATTTTAGGAGCTGCACATGATGCACCAATGGTTGGTCGCCCTAGTTTTCTGAAGACTTGTCGGAATGTAAGGGAGATATTTACTTGGAAAGTCCTTAAATATGATGTTCTCATGTATGTGAAGGAATGTTCAGCATGTCAGCAAAACAACGTTGAGCACTCACACCCTTCTGGACTCCTCCAACCTCTTCTTATTCCAAATAAAAAATGGGAAAGTGTATCCATGGAATTTATCGCTGGGCTGCCAAAGTCACAAGGGAAAGACAATATTTATGTGGTGGTTGATAGGTTGTCAAAATATCCACATTTTTTTGTAGTATCATCCACTATTTCAGCTAGTGAGGTTGCTTCTCCATTCTTTAAGGATATTTTCAGGCTGCATGGACTACCTAAGATTATAATTAGTGACAGAGATAGTAAATTCACTAGTGATTTTTGGAAGACATTATTTGGTCTGGTTGAAACAAATATGGACATGAGTACAAGCTATCACCCTCAGACAAATGGGAAAATCAATATGGTGAATCAATGGCTTGAAGGGTACCTCCATAACTATGTTATGGGATAGCAAGGAGCTTGGGGAACTTCGCTCCACTTGGGTGAGTTCTGTTGCAACACCACATTTCATCTTTCTATCAAAATGACTCCCTTTATGGCCTTATATGGGTATGAAGCTCCAAATTTTGTAGAATTAATGTTTGGATACTGTAAGGCACAAAAAGATAAAGATTGGTTGCAGGAAAAAAAACACATTTTAAGGGCATTGAAAGACAATCTGTTGATGGCATAAAACCAGAAAAATATTTTTGCAGATTATCATATAATAGACAGAGTGTTCCAAGTGAAAGACTTGGTGTACCTAAGGCTACAACCTTATAGACATACTTCCTTGAAGAAGAAAGGGGTAGAAAAACTTCATCCAAGATTTTATGGACCCTACAAGATTATCAAAAAAGTCGGTGAAGTAGCCTATGAGTTGGATTTGCCAGCAAACAATAAAATCCATAATGTCTTTCATGTTTCTTGTCTGAAGAAGGAAATTGGGAAATTGATAGTGGTTTCTAAAGAACTGCTACCACTAGATGATGAATTCCATTTGGTCTTAGTACCAGAGAAAGTGTTGATGGGAAGAGAAAGGAAATCAAGGAACATAACAACTAAGGAATACTTGGTACAGTGGAAAGGATTTCCTAATGAAGATGCCACTTGGGAGGGTGAGCAGATATTGCAGCACCTTGCTTTGCTTCTTCATGAGGACAAGCAGATTTGGGAGGGGAGGACTGTCATGTCCCCTCAATCTGACCATTAAAAGTGTTGACCATGCTGAAAATCCTAGGGGTTCAAATTGACATTAACTATTCTTCCTAGGAAAAAAAATTGCTAATAATTATTTTGAGGCATGTATTTAATTTTATTTCATCCTTTTATTAATTATGCAATTTAATGATGCGGTTTACTTTCTCTCACAGTTCACCGTTGGCCTCCACTTGCTAAACAGGTCATCCAGAAGGATATTAAAGGAGAATCCAGTCCCATTGCTTCAGTTTGGTTTATTATTTGATTTCTTGATTCTATGTGAGCATTATTTTCTGATTGATGCACCTCAGAGATTTGGGAGATGAGCCCCAAACCTTCCCATCCCCACTCCTTCATTCCCATTCCCTTCTCTTTGAAGGTATGGAGTGCATGATGTACAACCAATGAATTATTCTCAATGATATTTTACATCCTCTATCAATTGAAGTTCGAGCTCCAATGAATCCCATGCTTCATCTATTCTCTCAACCCTTCCTGGGTCATGTTTTGGGATTCCTTCCTATCATTTTGAGTCCCATGATGTAATGGTCAGTGAATATTTTTATCTATGATATATAACTACTTATAAATAGTGTTATTTATCTCTTTCTATTTGAAATATCACTGTCCCTGAATTCTCCATACTCAGTTTTATATGTATAAGCTTAACTAGTCATTGAAATGAGGGATTTAAGCCTCATACTGCAATAATAACTGAGTATTGTCCATGGGAATGAGTTTGTATGGTCTTATATGATGTAATATGATGTATTAGTCTCTTTCAAATTAAATTATCATGTCTGATACGTTTTTGTTACAAAATTCAAGCTTATTTCCACACCCTTGCTAGACTACTAGTTAATTTTGGCTAGTCTAGTTGTTCTTTAATTTAAAAGAGTTATACTCTGTAATTTTTGGTTCTGTAAGTTGCTTAATATAACTGAAATATATACCTACCCATACATCATACCATACCTGAAATATTTTGAGTTCATACTATGTTTTGGGATCTTCCATTGCGCAGGGTCTTACTCGGACAAAATTGCCTAAAAAACCCAATTTCTTCCTAAACTCCCCAGAAAATTCTAGATATGTTACAAACTATAAGAAACAATTTTTTATGTTACCTAAAGGATTTATGAACCCTCAACAAGTTTCCCAAATCCCTTGGTTGAAAGGACTGAACTACTCTTCCTAGTTTCATGGTTAGGTGGCCCAGAAGCGTGGAAGTAGGTTTCCGCGGAGTGGATTCTGAAACCTAAATGGTGCCCGATATAAATGTGTTAGGGAAGAGGAAATTAAATATCTAAATTTTCCTTTTGTTTCTTCCCACTACCTACTCCCTTGTCTACAATTTAGCTCAGTAAAATACCTTAATTTCCTAGTCAGCAATTTACTAAATGTTTCTAACTGTAATAGCAGAAATTTAATTTAAATTGCAGCAATAATTAGTGTTCAAGTATTCATATCAGACTTGGGAAATTACACAACACATTGGCTACTTGTTTCTCTGTTTCCATTTACTCGAGCTTCATTTCTCCTCTCTATACCATATCCCCGATATAGTGGAACTTGATCTCGATGTGATTCGACCTGTCATGGAACACTAGGTTTTTCGATAGCTTCATGAAACTACAATTTTCACATAAGATACAAGTCACATTTTTATAGCTCAAAATGACACATCTCTTCCTGTGATCACTTTCCCATGATTCTGTCGCATGTCAATACTTCCATGACGACACTTCATGAAAGTCACTGAAAGAACACCTAACTTGGAGCACCCATATCTTGAGTTTTGTAACTTCATTTGACCTTATCTCTACAACATTGGAAAGGTATTTATGTTATCTAAAACTTTCTAGAAGACACCAAAGTTTGAAAATTCCCAAAAATACCCTAAAAATGAGTTTTTTTAATGTGTATGTGAGTTTCCTTAAGGAAACCCGCATACGTACATGACCTGCTATATATAATAGTTGTGTACACTTTAAATACATGACTTTCTACATTTAAACCTGCGTATACCTCCTTGTGTACGTGACTGTTGTTTCTGCAACCCACGTACGCCTCCTGAAAATGTCAAAAAAATACGTATTTTGAAATTCGGGTAGTTTGGGTAGTTATGCAACTGACTCCTTCAGTTGTAACTATTTTGTCTTTGACCCTAACTCTTCATTAAGCATATAAATAGAGGTAGGGAGGTCCATGAGAGGGGACTGTAATCTTTGCATTGTTATGCAAGAGGAATTGGGACTCTCTTTTCCCACACCTTTGCCTTAGAAGCTATCTCCTTATGTTGCAGAGCTTGGAGGCTGAGTTCCTTGGAGAAGAGAAGCAGCAAAACCGGATCAAGGTTTCATGACGTGGTGAACTTGAAGAGAAGGTATATTTGTACTTGTTTTCAAGATTAATAAAGATGTGATGTCCTTCTTATTCCCAAATCATTGTTCAATGTGTGATTGAATCTCTATTTATGATCATATTATGATGTTAATCAAATTATTATTTTAGGTTTATTTGATTATCATTGCTTTATATGTGGTCATATTGGTTTGAGGAAGGTATAATTCGTTTTGCAGGCCTCTTGGAGCAAGAGGAGCAAGAAGAGGATTGAAGGGCTACTTGGATAAACCTTTGTTTGGCTAAGGTATGAACCATTCTAATCTCTAAAACTTGCTTGTATATACTTGTAGAACCATTTGCATCCACCTTTCAACCCGAGTACGTTGATGGCCTCTTAAACCCTAGCCATAGGAAACTTTCCTTTACAACAAAACTGGCGACTCCACTGGGGAGAGCCTTGTCTATTTGTGGTTTCTTTGTCTTTATTTTAGTATTTTGCATTGTTTCAGGTCCTTATTTCCACTTAGGAACACTTTATAAGTATGATAGCATACTTCCCCTGCCTTCCTATGGAGGTTTTTGACCTTTTTGGGGATTTTTTCCACCCATACATGAGTTACAGACTAAATAGTCGCATGTCTGGTTTGGTACACATGACTTTCTATACTGTCAACCTGTGTATGGTACGTGACTTGTCAGTGGTACAACTCATGTGTTCTTTTACACACAACTTGTTGTATTGTCAACCCATGTATGACACGTGACCCGTCAGTAGTGAAACTTGCGTATGCCCCTTTAAACAATGTTTTTTCCTCTTTTGTGGTTTTTCTTTTGTTTGAAGGTTGTTTGGTAGGTATTTGGGGGTCCTCTATAGGTGCATGAATCCAAGGAGTTAGTGTCATCCCTTTTGGTTGTTCTTTATCTATGTGGTAAGCCTTTTTATAGCATTAGGGTTTGTTCTTTGCTCTTTCCCCCCACCTCCTTTGCTTGGTATGATTTTTGGATTATGTTTTTGGTCAGCCTCTGTTAGAGATCTTTGTCTGAGTTTAGAAGCTTGTTGGTCTTGGTTTCCTTCTTCTTTTGTTGGTTAACTTCACCATGCCAAATTAGTTGACTTGTTTCTTATGCAATATTTCCTTACAATTAGGGTTTTTACTGACTTTAGGGCATACTAGAGTCTGTTTAGTGGTTGTATAGCAGATTTCCTTTTGCTTTGTTCTTGTTATCAGCATACTTTTGTTTGTAGGTAGTTTTTCTTTTGCATTTATAAAAGAAAAAGAAAAAAAACAGATGTTTTCTTTATATGCATGTAGATTAGTTTTTTAGTCTAGATTGCATGGCATATCATTGTTTTTAAAATAAAAAATAAAAGAATTTGTTCTTTTGTGGCTTTCAAGTTTCTATTTGAAAAAGGAAAGAGAATAGTTTTTTCTTTCTGCATTTCAGTTCTCTTTGTTTAGTCATTTTGTTTCAACTTTGAGTCAAAATACCACATAAGTTTCACGCCATTTACCCTATGACTAAAAACAACCCTTAAAATAAACGATATAATTTTAAAATTATTAGTAAGTCTTATTTTATAGGGTCATACACCAACTAGCATAGGCTAGACTTGTGGGAAAGGGAGTTTAAACTCTGCACAAGTGTTTAAATTCAGACGTAGTTGGCCAATCACTAGGTAAACCCTTTTCTACGTTGATTGTATCTGGGAATCTCCTCTCAAATGGGAGTTAAGCACGAGGCCGTGTGGAGGCTTGGACTGAGGAGATAACCCTCAGATTCCTTGTCAAAGCATAGACAAAGGTTTTTGCGCATCTGGGGATTCTGTCTTAGACAGGATTTCGGGCTTTGCTACTCTGCCCATGCGTATGAACCAGCCTTGCGACTGGCCCCCCAGACTGTTAATATAGTTAAGGTAGCCTTTAGTCTCTTTGACATCTAGGGTTCATACATAGGTACACCGGAAGGCTATTTCTGGTTGACCTTAGATGGGCTTGGAAGGTAACCCCGGTAGAAGGTGTGGGAGGGTGGTGGGTGATTCCTCCGCTTGTGCCTAAGAACTTCTACAAGGACGCCAAGTAACTATCTATCAACTTTCTTTTGGAAAGCATATCTTATACCTATTTGTTTGTTTGGCTTTAGTAATTTTTAGTGAGTGTTGTGTGGTTTGTCTATAGTTAGCTTTCCTTTAGGTGTGTGCTTTGTACTTTTGGTTTCCTGTCAACCTCAGACTTTGTCTCCTAGTTTGAAACTATGGCTAACACTCCTTTCAACACCAACAAAGAGATCCCCATGCTAGAAACTCCTTGTACTATTCCTCTCATAGGGAATGTTGGTGTTCCTTTGATGGCCACCCTGAATCTTCCTAGATTCACCCTAGGGCTACCGGTGTGGTTGTTTTCCACTCCAACTGTCCTGAATGCTCCTGATGCTTCTCAAGTAAGCTCATTATATCAAGGGCATAAAAACACTACTTCCCCTTCACCTATAGTTGATTCTCCTCCTCCTTCTACCTCATGCGGTGAAAGTACTCATACTAGTAACCGGCAGTCTAAAAGGAGTAAAAGAAGGAGGAATAGGAAGAAGGCACATAAGCAAGGGGGAACCCATTCAACTTCTGTAATTCAAGTTAAACCTCACCCCCTAGAATTTGTAGTTCATGCTGGGGGGACCTATCCAATCTCTGCAGGTCATGTTGGATCTAAGCACTCAACCTATGCAAGTAAAGTTGATCTTCACCATCTAGCCTTTGTTGATCATGCTGGTGGGATCCTTCCAACCTTTCCATGTCACGTTGGATCCATTCACTTAGCCTCTGTAGTTCATGCTGAGGGAACCCATTCAACCTCTGATGTTCAAGTTGAACCTCCCCATCCAACCTCTGTAAGTCATGTTGGATCCATCCACCAAGCCTCTGAAGTTCATGCTGGGGGCACACACTCAACTACTACAAAGCATGTTGATCCTAACCATTCATCCTCTGTGGTTCATGCTGGTGGTGCCTGTCCAACCTCTGTAAGTGATATTGGACCCCGTCTCTCAGCCTCTGTAAGTCATGCTGGGGGTAGTATCTCAGCCTCTGTAGTTCATGTTGAAGACAATTTGTCAGCCATTGCAAGTCATGTTGACACTATTGAAAAGACTAACCATTCAAAAAACAAGCCCAAGTTTCCTTGTAATCTTTGTGAGGGAGACCACCTTACTTATAAATTCCCTTCCATTGTAGAGGTGCGAAGAGTTTGGTTTCAAGGTCATCCTATTTTTGAACATCCTGAAGTTTTTCAACAACCAACCTCTCTTAGTCAGGTTAGACCCAGTCACCCAGCCTCTGGTGGTCATGCTGGGGGAAAACTCTCACCCTATGTAGATCATGTTGAGTGAAAACAGTCATCCACTGCTAGTCATGTTGACACCGTTGAGAAAAATTGTCGTTTGAAGTGCATACTTAAGTTCCCTTGTAAGCTATGCGAGGGAGATCATCTTACTCACCAGTGCCCTGCTATCACAGAGGTGCAAAGAGTGTGGTCGAAGACTCAATAATTTCCTTCTCCTAAACAACCTATAATTTCTCAACAACCTACTCAACCTTTGGTTTATCAAGTGGTCGAACCAATATCATATTTGGTCAATCCCACTCTTCTTTCAGAGAGTGATCCTGATGTGATTGAACCAATGTCATCTTTGGTCAATCCCACTCTCCCTTCAGAGAGTGACTTTCATGAAGCGGTTGAATCGATTTTAGTATCGATCAATCCCACTCTTCCTTTGGAGAGTGAAGTGTCTTCTAGTCACTTTTTCTTCACCGCCACTTCAGAACTTACTAAACAAGGGGGCATTGAACTCATTTCGGATCAACCCCCACCAAGATCTCAGATTGCTTCCTTTGTTTGGGATATCCTTGTTGAGATGCACCTTCCTTCTAATGCACCTTTCCAGATAAAGGTCAAAGTTGAATCATACATGATTGCTTGTTGTATTGTTGATGAAGGAACCTCGGTTAGTATTTTTTCTTCTCGTGCTTGGTGAGGCATGGGATCTCCTATCCTTGTGTCGACTGCTAGTTAGTTACTGGCGTTTGATAGAAGAACATGTATAGACTTGGGAATTCTTTCTCAAACACCTGTTACTTTGGGTGGGAAGACCGTCTTAGTTGACTTCATGGTGATAGAAGACCCCTTGGACTTCAATATGCTCCTTAGACGTGATTATTTCTATTCCATGCAAGTTGTGGTGACAACATTATTTTGTGTGATGTACTTTAATCATGGCAAAGAAATTTTCACTATCGATCAGTTGGATTTTCTTGATCCGTATCCTGATCCAACTAGAGACCAGGTATTTCCTTTATTGATTCCCAGTGTTTCTATAGACACTACCTCTCCACAGGTGAGCTATGTGGCCTCATGTCCTTTGCGTTCAATTGATAACGAGAAGCAGCTTCTGTTTTCATGCTTACCTTCTCGGGACATGGTCCCAACAGTTGACCAGGTGTCTCATCCTATACATACCATGGAGCTTGCTCTCCACTCTGTCAATCCATTTGAAATTTTAGACATGTGTCCTATCTCGGATGATCTCCTTCCTTCAGATGAAGTATTCCTAGAGTCCTTGATACAGTCTGACCTTCTTATGGATGTCGATTCAGTTGTGCCTAAGTCTAACCCTGACTTGCTTAATAATTTTGATCTTTCTATTGATCGATCTCCTTCTAATGGTCTTGTTGAGTCTTCAAACTCTCCCTTTCATCATCAAGTCAGTGATCCTGATGAGTTTGATTTTTCTTATGAATTTTTCAACTCCTGTGATACTGATTTTGTTCCTACAGACTCTATCTCCCTTGTTTATTTTTTCTCTCCTTCTGAGGTTGATCTTATTGATTATAAATCCTCAATCCTTGGTGCTATAGAATCTTCTTTAGTTGATTCTACCTTGACTTTACTTTTTATAGAATATAGCAAAGTCACATGGGTTTCTGCTAAAATGACCTGCATCGGATATTTTCTTCTGAATATGATTATGATGTTGTTGTTTCTTGGAGATAGGATTTTTAGTTGTACTCACAACTGTTTACTGGACTAGTCTTGTTGTTCAAGTTGTAACTGCATTTGCATGTGCCCTGCTTGTGCTTATGAGTCTGATGCCGGCTTTCATGCTTTTAGCTCGTTGTATAAGCCCTCATCTTTGTTCTCATCATCGCTAAGCCTTATATCATTTTTCCTTTGCAACTTGACACCTTTTACCTTGAGGAGACATTCCACGAGTGTCTTTACCTTGCTCATGTTCCTTGCATTATGCATAGGTTTCACTACTACATTTCGATCCAAAATCCGACGGTTACTTCCGACGGCGCGTGAATTTTTTCTTTTAAACCTACCAAAAATCACAAAGATATATTTTTTTTTGTAAATGTGGCCACACACGTCGGTTAAGCGACGGATATTTTCATAACCGTCGCTTAACCGACGGCTCGTTGGTCAAAAAAAGGCCATTCAAAAAACTAAAGAAATATAGGGCGCGGAACCGTCGCTTAACCGACGGTGCGTTAGTCAAAAAAAACCAAATAGGGCGCGCGGGAACCATTCATTTTTCACTCTTCTCTTCATTTTGTATGTATGCGATCTTCATTCGTTTCAGAGATAAAATATGTATCCGTAGTTGGGATTCGTCGTTTCTTCATCGATACCATGTGCCCCGATCGCTCAATATCCTTAGTCAATCCCACGAATA
>LPNX010913121.1:0-56855 GCA_001517045.1 Pseudotsuga menziesii | reverse complement strand
TGGCACTAAATGTAGTAAATGCATGGAGGTCAGGATTCTCAAACAATTCAAGATTTTCTTTTAGTGCTATTGGCAACCCGACAGACATGCCTAGTACAGACATGGATGTTTCTGTCCCTTCTTTCAACTCCAATGAAGCACAAATACAAAGTGAATAACGGCCCCTCTAGGAAACTAGCGCATATGCCCTCTTGGAACAGATTCCTCGTAATTTTAGTCTTTCTGATTTGACGGCTGATTTTTCACATGCTTCAGGTGAGCTAATTGTGGATTCAAATATACATTTGCTATAGGACTAATCATTTGAAGGGAAAAAAGGTGGATGCTGGATAGTCTATTTCTTATCTGAATATACTTTTCATATGTGAAGTTAAGGGATAATTTCAGTATTTAACATTTGTTAGTTTCCATGGAATATAAAGAGACAACCCATCCGATGTGCTAGTAGTAATGCAAATAAGATTGGTTGTATTTGATGTATGTTTCTTAAGAAATTAGTATCAACAATCTTATTTATGCTGATAATCTGATGTGGTATAAAATTGTTGATATCAGATATACTGGGAAACTATTCCGGATCTCCATTTTTAACACCAGATGTTAGCTTTCTCCATTCCCCAGAGAATGAAGGCTTAGGTGAGTCATTTACAATATTTCCTTGACCTATCCATACTTGTCGTAGTGGCTTGGTAGTCAGTATTAATCTTTTATAATGTGTGTTGTTTGACATGCCCTAAAAAGTAAAATATGCATGATAATTACCACTAGCCATTGGGACTTTTTAAACTGTATTTTGACTTATGTTCTTGAGTTTCTCAGATGATGACAGGATGCTGGACACCATATCAGAACAATTAAGTTACGAGCAATTTGCCAGTGATGGATGAATTTGTTCACATTGGTCTATTTCTTCCTCTTCTTTGCCAAAATTGTGAATACAGCTGGTTGTTTTTTTCAAAGCAGAGAATGGCTTACCATAGATGCAAATAAATGTAGTAAATAACAGGGATTCAATTTGCTTCTTTAAAAAATATAAGGCGATTTTACTGATCTTTACCCTCTTAATAGAGGTTTATGCCATTCACGGATTTAATTCCTGCTTCAGCGACAGCCAGTGTGTGCTGGAAGGTTTTACTACCATGTTGAATTTTCGACAACGGGTTACCATTTTTCCCTGAGAAGAATATTTCATGATTACATTCAAGCTTCAATGTGAGTGGATCACTCCTATTAGATATCATTAGCTGCTAGAGATTACTTATAATTATCAAGACTGCCTATTCATCATTTCAGTAGAGGGAAACACTCATACTTGATTTAAGATATGCATCTTCTGTAACTTCTCTTGCAATGAGTGTAATAGGGTATTGTTTTTAGGCAGAGCAATGAATCTGGGTGTTTCCTTTTTGAGAATTACTATATTCTGATGGGGATAAATTAAAATGGAAAGATCAAACCCTGTCTTCCAGGCATCAAGACTTTTGTAAAGATTTTTGTTTTTGAACACTTTCAAATTCTTTTCAATCTCTTGTTATGTTGTCACATAAATAAGCATGGGAACTGATGCTGTATAGAACGAGGTTGATGATATAAAAAAAATGAGATTTTTTTATACCTGATGAATATATATAGTGAAATGACTGTAGGTCTTGTGATATGATATTCTCTGTTACCCAATTGTTCCCAAATGTAGGAGACCCTTGATAAACACTATAACGCACTGCTAGTCCAATTATCTTTCAGTTCAGTTATTCAATACCATTGCTATTTAGCATTTCAGATTGTCTCGTCTGCACTTGCAAATTTATGGTTGATAACATTGATGGCACTTTTGGCTATCTTCTCTTCATTTGGTATTCTTTTCAGATTGTTGCATATCATTGGGTACAAGCACATAGAGGTGAGGGCCATATTGAAGCGACGGCAGGAGCAATTAGAAGAGTTCCTTCCTGGAAGGAGGTCTGGGACTTTAAAGGTGAACTTAATCTCACAAGGTATGCAAATCATCATGTTTCATCATGAGCTCTGAGTTATTTATGGCTTTCTTTTCTTTTAATAATATTATGTAATAGATATATTTAAAGTCTATAGAAATGTATAAAGTATGTTATGTAAGTGATTTAACTACTAAAGTTTATAGAAGTGTACATACATACCTCTTTGGATTTGAAACTGTGACTTCTTAATAGATTTGAAACTGTGTTTTCTTAGAAAAAACACATACTCATGAAACTGTGACTTCTTAATAGATTTGAAACTTTGTTTTCTTAGAAAAAACACATACTCTTAACCATTAGGCTTACTCATGCTGTACCAAGCAGTGGGTTTCCTTGGTTTCTGAAAGACTCGGGCGTTCAGAGGATACCTGGTTTGTGCGAAGGCTATTGTTGTTTTTAATTGCATACTGTTATGGTAAAATCAATAATCTGACACTGGAAACTAAATTTGCAGGAAAGGAAAGCACTGTCTGCTCTCAAGGGTTTGGTGAAATGACAGGCATTGGTTCGTACTCGACATATCGTGAGAAAGCAAGCAAAGCAACTGAAACACTGAGACGTATGCAATCGCTTGTTACGATCCATGCTAAATTTCGTGCTCGTAGTCTTTAGAATGTGTGAAGGAGATCAAGTGTAAGAACTTCCATTTCCTTTCATGATAGTAGAATCCATTTTTGGCCAATATATCCCAAGATTTGTAAGGCAAAGCATACACCACAAATGAATATGTATACTCTGTAGTTGTATCCTCTATGGTACAGGAAAATGTTCTATTCATTGCACCAAATATGGAAAATCCCAATTTGCTAATATATAAAACATGGAAACTGAGTGCTGACAGGAAAACCACCTTGTCAAATACCATTTGTCTTATGACCTATCTCTGTAACAGATGCTACCCGTGCTACAGGGATATGTGATGCCAGTTTGTTATATGCCAAGCCTTNACCTACACTGTTATGACTGATATTGATACATTATAAAAAGAAATGTTGCAATCATAGATGCCTAAGTATGGAGTTGCCCTTATTTGAAAATATACTAATAAATATGGAGTTACCCTTATTTGAAAATATGCTTACAATGAGTTTATCAGGAACTCAGGAACTACCCATGACAAGTATCATTGGTTCATGTTAAATTTTTTTGTCTATATATCGAAGGGAGAGACTACTCCGTTTAAAGCTGAAAAACCAATATATCAGAAAAGCAGAGTATGGTCCTGGAAAATGAGGTCATGATTGTATTTGGTAAATTTTTTTTCATAGGAAATCAAAATAGTGCTTAATGACTAATGTTCTTCAAGCAGCATGCAAGATCGTCTGCACTTACTCTGTATATAAAATTTTGGAGTAACTAAGCACAGATAAGTCCTGTGACTGATTTCATGGTTATAGACTGTCATCATCCTTCAGTCTTCTTAAAAAAACTCCATTACACTATTTACAATAATTCCAACAAATGGATTTTAACATAATATTCATCTATGGTGTTGGCGGATTTTAACAAAATATTCATCTATGGTGTGGACGAAATTAGGGAAAATTCAATAATGATTTAGCTGGTGAACAATTTGTATTTCCTAAACTTCATTGGGCTGTCTCCAACAGTGTGGGTTTCTGGTAGGCTTGGAGTGTTTGTATATTCTCATAAAAACATATGATGTTCTCTCGATACCAGGAATACAAAAATTGCATTTTTGTTTCACTTGGCATTTAGTTTGATCCTCTTCCACCCAATTCTTGGTTCTTATGTTACCATTTTATAACGAGTTGCTGTAACAATTGTAACAGAGCTTGGCTTCCATATAAGTATATCCAGGGTAGGAGATTGTAACGGTTATTTGTTTGGTTGCGAGTGCAATCTTAGAGCATTTGTGGTTTTCTTTGTGTGGGAGTATTCAACCCATTCTAAAATAGAATGTTTCTTGGGAAATACTCCTGCTTGAAGCTACTCAAATTTACTTCCTCACAAGCCTGGCTGGATTAAAGGATAGTGTGCAGGATGTGTAAATGACAATCAGGAACAGCTCATGAAGCTCCCTGTTTGCCCCACTTTAAGTTTAAAAAACAATAAAAAATACCCCATTAAATGAGATATATAGAATATCTTACAACTCGTTGAGAAGAAAGGGACATAATTACACTGAATTTAGAATCTTTCATTTAATAATTGAGATTCACATTATTTTCACAATATTTTTTTTTTAAAATTTCAACAAGCGTCGCTTATGCAACGCTTTTACATGTCGCTTTTCCGACGGTTTTGTTGGTGATCCGTCGCTTATGCGACGCTTTCACATGTCGCTTTTCCAACGTTTTTGCTAGAGATCCGTCTCTTATGCGACGCTTTCACCTGTCGCTTTTCCGACGGTTTTGCTGGATATCCGTCGCTTATGCGACGCTTTTACATGTCGCTTTTCCGACGTTTGTGCTAGATATCCGTCGCTTAACTTTCACTACTGTCGAAAATATGTCGTCGCTTAACCGACGCTTTAAATTTAACCGACGGTTGCTTAGGTGTCGCTTAAGTGACAGTTACTCAGGTGTCGGAAACCCGACGACAAGTTTCCGACGCTTAACAAAAAATCAAAGTGTTGTACATGCGACAGGGAAGTGTCAAAAATCCGACATGACGGCCGTCGGATTTTTGGTCAAAATGTAGTAGTGCGGGGTCATTGCTTTTGCATACGAAATCCGATTTGGGCACTCGATAGCTCGTTGGAAATATCTATCTGAGATTTAAAAATTTTGAGTGTGCCAAAATGTATGCCAAAGGAAACCATTTTGGCACCATAATTTCCAAAAAACGTCGTTTAGGGCCTCAATACAACCCCAAAATTTTGGGACCCAAAAAACCGTAGAAAAATAACTACTAAACTGCCACAATGGACAATCATTTTGAGCCAGTGGAATAGGTAGGTGGCCACCGATATCCATCTAGATAATTCCTCCCTCCTTCAGAAGCAATGGTCTCCATTGTATCAAATCCCGTATCATATCTCGAAATGTGTGTTGAGTTGATCTCCTGGTGCGACATTTGCTGACGTGAAGAGGTTGCTTTTCTTTGGCATCCTGAGAGGGCTAAATTGTTTTGTGGATGATTTTATTTTGGAGAACCTTGAATGCGTGGCCTTTCATCGTAGAGGTACTCGGATGGATGAGGAAACAATGACTATGTTTTCTTCTTGTGTCTAATGAGCATAGATACCCTGTGCTGGGGGTGTGGAGGTAATCTAATTTTCTCCTTTGGACACAAATTTTAAGAGGAATAATTTTTTGATGTGGGAGCTTATACTCCTACCTTGCGAGACTATGTTAGGTGAAAATATCTCTAGTATCCAATATATTTTTCATCCCAAAGTAACAATGACACTATGAGTCCATGACTCATAAATAGCATGACGTTTCCACATATATGGCTTTCCTAAAATAATATCACAGACTTCAAGTGGGGCCAGATCACACAATACCTCATATTTGAAAGGCTCGATTCCATATGGTAGGAGGCATTGTTTAGTAATGCATATACCTCATCCTTGGCTTATCCAACTGATGCTATAGGGTTCCGAGTATGGTGTTTTTGAAAGCTCCAATCTCTTGACGACTTCTGCTGAGATTAGGTTCTTTTGGATGCCATTGTCAACAACAAAATGTAGTGGGATTCCCCTCACCCACATCTGTGAGTGGAAGAGGTGCTCCTCTTCCTCTGACTCTTCAGGATCCTATATTTCAATATCTGTGGTGGCAACAATGGCAATGGGGTCTGCATCAATGATTTTCCTCCCATTGTCTGCGGCTGTAGAATTGGGTTCGGAATCAGAATCAAGATCTGATTTTGAATATTTGATCTCAGCCACTAATGAATAATTCAAGTGACATTCATTATTATTGTGCCAAGGGATTTCATGAAATTTGCACCACTTCCCGATGTCCTTCTTTATATTTCCATCCCCCTTCTTTGCTTGTAGCAGGGACTTGTTGTCCTTTCCTTTTCCTATGTTTTGCGGACCATGGTTTCCCTTGCCTTGCTTCTACGGTGGATTCATAGGTCCAGAGTCTCACTTGTTCTTTTGTCAAAATTTCTCCTCGATTTTGATAGCATACCAATAGGCAAAGCCAAGTGAAGCGATGTCGAGGAAGTCCATCTCAATTTGGATGTACCGATGTAGACCACTGCAATATTTCAAAATCAGGTCTCACTCAGAGTCCTTGATACCCAACTTTGTGTGCAAGGTATGTAAGTTGTTGGTGTACTCCAACACTATCTGGTTCCTCTCTTGACATAGAATGGTCCATTTGGTGTACTAGTCATCATAGTTTCCCATAGGGTAATATTTTTCCTTGACGGCATCTATTAAATAACCTAGGTGGGATTTGTATCAAATATTTCAGACTTGTCTGATGTGTTTTTCTCCCAATAAGTATCCCACCAAATTTTTTACATGGGGGATGGTCTTGAGGAGAGAAAAGGTGATCTTTTCCCCGTCAAAAAATTTCTGGACAGAGAAATACCCTTCTAGAAAATTCAACCACTGATCTAGGGCATCAACATTGATTTTTCCTTCAAATAAATGAATCTCAAAGTTAACTTGTACCTTCAATGGGGTTTCATCTACAGAATGCTTGGTCGTTGAAGGTGAATTTTCTATTTCCGGCATTCACAGAAGGATTTGGGCGAAACCATCCATCATCTCATTCCTCTGTCGCACAAGGGTTTCATCGAGCAACTATTTGATAGGATCCTCTATTTCATCGTCTCTCTTTTCTTCTGCCATGGGAGGTCATTTGGGACAGCAAGAGTGATCAAGCGAAACTAGTTTGAGGCCAAACTCTCTATACCAAAACCTCGACGTGGACATGCACCGAGAAACAATAAAAGAGCACATTGCTCTGATACCACTGATCCGGATTTATGTGTGAACAAAATTAAAGAGAAAATATAGAATCATAATCATAGACATTTTGCAAAGATAACAAATATACAGTAAACACATATTCTATTAAATGGCAGAAATAGAACAGACAGTAATACAATTGCTAGAATGGTGGTAGCTATCTATGAGAACAGATGTGGTTGCTATGCTCATCTGTGCCAACATGGATACAAAATGAGGTAAAATGGGCCTATTTATAACAAGGATGAGGGAGAGAACCCCAAATTTCCAAAACATAACCCTAGAAGATGAACAGTCATAAAGTTTGTAGCCCAAGGTGGTAATTCTAACAGTCAACTTCCCGGGGTCATAACTTTTGCATACAATCTCTGATTTGGGCACTCAATATCTCATTGGAAAGATCTATTCGAGATTTAAAAATTTTGACTATGATCAAATGAATTCCAAAGGAAACCATTTTGTCTCCAGAAATGCCAAAAATCATCATTTAGGGCCTCAAAACAATCCCAAAAGTTTGGGACCTGAAAAACCGTAGAAAAATAACTAGGAAACTGCCACAATGGACAATTGTTTTGAACCAATGGAATAGGTGGGTGGCCACCGATATCCATCTGGATCATCACATTATTTAACTAGTTCCTCAAATTCATCTTTCGAACATCTTTGTTAAAGCATCATATACTTCCTTCGGTGTCTTGAATGAAGACACATGGGGGATGAGGTGATCCTTAATAGAATACGCAATGATTCTCTTGGCCTTATCCATGCTTCTCTTATGAGTAGAATTAGCATCATATCCATATGGTTTTGGAACTTCTTTACTGATAAATTGATCCAAGTTATTTTCTTCAAGGATCAAAAATATTATATACTTCCATTCTTGGAGGTTATCAGCCTCCACAAGATTGTCCTCAAGCTAAGTATGGTGAGTCATATTTTCAAATGAGAACCTCAAATGGAAATAGAAAAGATTTATATCTTACTAATTTGAGGTGTCTGAACTTGTTCTGAAGCTGGTTCACCTAAGGTTTCTCATAGAAACCCTAATTTTACAAACTTGGAGTTTGGGAATTCTATTTGGACAAAAATATCTACCTCCTTGAGGTGAGTTTCTCAGCAAGGTCACTTTTTGAAAACTGAGGAGCGAAGCCTTTGAGACTTAATGCCTTAGTTCCTCCCAGCAACAGTGACATGCTAAAAAATGAAACTTCTCCAACTTTGAAATTTCTTCCACCAAACAATATTCCCTACTAAGGTGAGTTATCTTATCCCTCTTTTCTTAATGATCTATGGAGAGAACACCTTGAACTAGGAAGCCCTGGTTTTCACTGCCGACGTACAATGCCTTCTTTCAAAGAGGCTCTAATACCATGTTAGTTATTCTTTAGATCTGATTATTCCATGTATGATCTTTATTTGAAAAGATAACAAGTCCAATAAGATGCATAAGAAATAAAATATACACAATACACACAGATTTTTACCAGGGAAACCATAAAGGATAAAATCCAGCAAACTTCCTTAGAATAGTAAGATGATCAAAATCAGTAATAAGAAGCATTCAACAACTATCTATCACTCCTCCTTTCTCTCTCTCTCACATGCAAACTTGAGAGTGAGAGGTGTGTATAAATGAGGAAGAGCGCCTCCCTATTTATACCCTTTCAAGCGACTATCCAAACATAAGACTGGGAGCCACATGTCTTCCCTAACATGGATGAATTCTCCCAAAGAGACTCCAAATACATATTACATGATGTTACACTAGGGATTATTTCCCTGAATTACAACGAAGGTTGTACCTCAAGTTCTAGACATAATTAAGACATCCCGCAAGGGGGTAAACATATACCCAATGGGGGTACAACAACATGCAATGAAAATATACATCAGAATATCTTATGAAGTTACATATACATTGAAAATGAGTAACATATTTATGTTCCATGGCTGAAACCATCCTCAACTGTGACCAAAGTTATCATGTACCCATTTGTGGGAAACTCACATTCCATCCCTTTGCCCCCCGACAAAAAATGATTCCCTCCAACAAACACCGCAATCAAGGAATCACACTGGTATTTTTTGGTGTGCTATATCTTTTTCTTCTTATATGTTGTACGATATCTGTTTGATTGCTGGAAACAATTCCCTAGTTTCGAGAATGCTTTATGAATTCTGGAAACATTCCCTATTTTCAAGAATCCTTTATGACATTTGGAAATACTTCCCAATTTTCAAGAATCCTTTGAGCAATGGAAACAAATCCACCATAAAAAAATGGATCCTCCAAGTGGAAATATATCTGATTTAATCATTTAAATTCAAGAAAATCCCGTTGTTCTGGATATGGATATGGAATACCCCATTCTGTTCCAGATCGGGAGAGGGAGAATATAGGTGTTGGGTGACTTAAAAGTGTCAAAAAATAGACAAGATATTATATTTATTTTGGTTGTGTTGAAAACAGTTTCACACGGATGTCAATTTTAAAGCATTAAAGACCTTGCTAGTTGAAACCTTAGAATGTTCTCTTCTAATTTAAACTTTTATATTTATACTTATGTCTTCATTTCTTTGAATTATGTTTATCCCTAACAAGATAATGAGTGGAATTCCACTCATTCACACACACAATATCACAATTCCATTTGTCAAAATTCAGAATTTTAGAAATATGAACATCGTGGTTTGAAAGTAAGAGGAAATCCCCCATTTGTGGTAAACTGACATGCCCCCCCTCTAGAAAAAGAAAATATTTCCCTCCAAAAAACCATAATGCATCAAGGAATTGTGCTGGTATTTTTCCTGTGTTTTATTTTTTCTTATTGTATGTTGTACAGGAATTGTTTCTGGCTTCTAGAAACAATTCCCAATTTTGAAGAATTGTTTGACTATTGGAAATAGATCCACCACAACCAAAAAAGGATCCTCTAATTGGAAACACATCAATTTGAAATTTAGGTGAATCATGTCATTTTTGATACGAATCATGGAATCCCTAATTACATTCCATATACTTCATAGTGAGCATGTGAAAGTTAGTTCCATTTTCGAGTGTGGAAAATACAAGTGAATCGAATTCCAACAATGAAAGAATATTTCCTATGACATAATACCCTCCCATCAAAAGAACCTAAGTGAAAATATAAATAATAAGGTTGGTAGTATAACATGTTATCATACTCCTATTCAGTTTAATTATTTGTGTGCCCAAAAACATGTCAGTAGAAGTTTGGTGAGCTATTTATGGCATTTGGACATGAACACCAAGGAAAACTTTTAGATATCAAAGACACTAGTGTTAGTTTTTCTTTAGATCTGATTATTTTATCTAGGATATTTATCTGAAAGAATAACAAGTACAACAAGATGCATCAGATATAAAATATACACGAGACACAAACAGTTTCACCAGCGAAACCATAAAGGAGAAAACCCCACAAAAATTCCTTAGAATAGTAAGATGATCAAGAGTAGTAATAAGAAGTATTCAACATCTACCTACCTCTCCTCCTTTCTCTCTCTCTCTCTCTCTCTCTCTCTCTCTCTCTCTCTCTCTCTCTCACATGTGAGCTTGAGAGTGTGAGGTGTGTATAAATGAGGGAGAGATTCTCCTTATTTATACCCTTTCAAGTGACTGGCCAAATATAATACTGGGGCCCACATATATTTCCTAATAGGGCCAACTTCTTCCAGAGAGATTCCAAATACACATTTCATGATGTTACACTGGGGATTATTTCCCCGACTTACAACAGAGGTTGTACCTCCAGCTCTATACATAATTAAGACATCCCAGGAGAGGGTAAAAACATCCCCAATGGGGGTACAAAAAAATACAAAGATAATATACATTAGAATATCTTCTGAAGTTACAAATACATCAACACCACCTCTTAACTAGGAAGGTATTCTATCTCTTCACGGTCATCAACACATCTGGTCAAGTATTCATCATAAAGTCATCATCATATCTAGTGCCATCATCATCTTCTTATCGATCATCAAATGGCACCGTCTTTCATCGAAATTTTCTACAGATCCAGCTCTCTCTCGACTGGGTGTAGGCCTAGTCCTCCTCTGGGTCTTAATCACATCTCAAGAAAGCCATGTTGTAGGAATGGTTCAGGACCTTCTTTACATTTCCACGACAATAACCTGCATCTCCTACCTTCATCTCATCATATCCAAATCATCTCTTTTCTCATGCACAAATTAAAACAATGAAAAAAGATTTAAATACATACCACCTGCATTCTTTCACCATAGGAGTAAGCTAGGAAATTTTTCACATCATGAAGACAACCTATGGCTTCTACTATGCGAGAATAGCCTAGGATCACTCTTAGTGAATTCCATCTCTGCAAGGTCAACCTTCATTCTACTAGTAAAGTTATAACTGCCTAGGTGCACCTCTCGTGATCCGTGACCTTATCATATCAACATGGGAACACATATATAGATATATATATGTAAGTACTGATTATGACCAAACAACCTACTACATCAGGAAATTTTACATTCCAAGTCAGCCTCA
The DNA here is from genome assembly GCA_001517045.1 of Pseudotsuga menziesii. Lineage (NCBI taxonomy): Eukaryota > Viridiplantae > Streptophyta > Pinopsida > Pinales > Pinaceae > Pseudotsuga > Pseudotsuga menziesii. Next base: position 45,421 of record LPNX010913121.1, on the reverse strand, counting down.
AGGACTTATTACATCTGAACAACCTGCATCTAGGATCTTTTACGTTGAGATAAGCTTCATGGTGTATTACATCCGAGTAACATGCATACCACACCAAGTTTCATTTTTACACTCGGAAAACCCACAAGACTTATTACATATGAATAACATGCATACCACGCCATTTCTCATTTTACATCCAAATAACCCATCTCAAGACTGATTACGTCCAAGGATAACATGTGAGCTTTGTCAAGACTGATTACATCTGAGGATAAACTACAAGACTGATTATGCCCAAGCATCCTGCTTCACCAATATTTTTCCCAATTGGACAACATGGCTCATTTCCCATGTGGGATATTATGAATTAGCTATTTATAGCATAGAATCATATTAGGACTGATTACATCCAAGGATAACCTACGAGATTTGCTAAGAATTATTACATCCAAGCATAACTTACATGACTGATTACTTCTGAGCAACCTCTGAGCTTCACGTGGATGTTATTCTCAGACAACATGTCTCTCTAGCTATGCTAGAACACATAATTCCCTCTTTCGAGGGGTCTTGATCTCGATCACCCCAAGTATTTCTCTCATGTACCTAAAATTCACTCTGGCTAGAGGCTTGGTCAACATGTCATGTCCCCTCAATGTGACCATTAAAAGTGTTGACCATGCTGAAAATCCTAATGGTTCAAACTGACATTAATTATTCTTCCTAGGAAATAAAATTTGCTAATAATTATTTTGAGGCATGTATTTAATTTTATTTCATCCTTTTATTATTTATGCAATTTAATGATGTGGAAATAAGCTTTCCATGTTAGGATGGCACATTGGGGCAAGCCAACTTGCCTAGGTGAAAAATAAGAAACTCTATGACAAAAGAAGTCACGGAGATAAAGGGAAATTGCCTAATAGTAGCAAAAAGATAGACAGAGGTAAAAGCAGGAAATTTTTGCGAAGGGAGGGCATAGTTTCCTCTTAGATAACTCAGAAAAGTTGTAAGGAAAAAATTAGGAAAGTTTTGAATAGTAGGGTACAATTTCTTTATGGAGCCATTCTCAAAAGTAGGGAAAAGCAGAAAGTTGTTGTAAGAAAAAGAAGCTACTATTTGACTAAGGAGGGAACAGTTACTAAATAAGAGGGGTGAGTTCGACATGGAAACATTTCCACATCATCCTACATTCCAAATTTCCCGAGGGTGCTTATGTGGCTAGGGTTAGGGCACCCAGGGGGTTGACTTGCTCTCGCAAGTCACCATTGGCCTCCAATTGCTAAAAAAATCATCCAGAATGATATTAAAGGAGAATTCAAGCCCATTTATTCAGTTTGGTTGATTATTTGATTGATTGATACTATGTGAGCATTATTTTCTGAGTGATGTACCTCAGAGCTTTGGGAGATCAGCCCCAAACCTTCTCGTCCACACTCCTCCATTCCCATTCCCTTCTCTTTCCAAGTATGGGGGGCATGATGTACAGCCAGTGAAGTAATATTAGTCATATTTTAGAGCCTCCATCAAGTTCATGTTGAGCTCCAGTGAATCCCATGCTTCATCTATTCTCTTAGCCCTTCCTAGGTCATGTTTTGGGCCTCTTGCTTATCATTTTGAGTCCCCTGATGTAATGGTCAGTGAATATTTTTATATATTATATATAACCACTGATAAATACTGTTATTTATCTCTTTAAAGTCTAAATATCATTATCCCTTAGTTCTGCATACTCAATTTTATATGTATAAGCTTAACTAGTTATTGAAATGAGGGATTTGAGCCTCCTACTGCAATAATAACTGAGTATTGTCCATGGGAACGCACTTGGATGGTATGATACTATTTCATATGATGCATTAGGCTCTTTCAAATTAAATTATCAGTTATGATACGTTTCTGTTACAAAATTCAAGCTTCTTTGCACACCCTTGGTAGATTACTAGTTAATTTTGGCTAGTCTAGTTGTTCTTTAATTTCAGAGATTTATACTTAGTAATTTTTGGTTCTGTAAGTTTCTGAATATAACTCAAATATATACCTACCCATCCATCATCCCATACAATAAATTCATTGAGGATGTACTGGGTTTTGGGATCCTCCATTATGCAGGGTCTTACCAGGCCAAAATTGCCTAAAAACCCCAATTTCTTCCCAAACTCCCCAGAACCTTCCATATCTGTTAAAAAATGTATAAATTTTTTTTTTATGCTAGCTTAATTCTTTATAAACCCTATTCAAGGTTCCCAAATACCTTGGTTGAAAGGACTGAAGTACTCTTCCTATTTTCACGGTTGGGTGGCCCATAAGCGTGGAAGTAGGCTTCCGCGGAGTGGATTCTGAAACCTAAATAAAACCAGATCCTAATGTGATATGGAATATGAAATTCACTGTATAAAATTAAATTTTTTCTTCCCACTTCCTACTCCCTTGTCTGCAATTTATCCCAACAAAATACCTTCATTTCCCAGTCAGCAATTTACTGAATGTTTGCAGGTGTAATAGCAGAAATTTAATTTAAATTGCAGCAATAATTAGTTTTCAGGTATGCATATCAGAATTGGTACATTAAATTCACAACAAAGCATGTTCCTCCATATCTGCTCTTGATATTCAACAATGGCTCCAAAATATGATTCCGATACCAAAAGAAAGATCCCCCACGAGGAGGAAGTAGAATTTGTGGATGGAAGATTCCACAAAGAACGGGATGAGAAAGATGAGTTCATAAACTTTGTTAAGAACATGATATTTCAACTAACATCATACAATCTGGTCAAGAGACCAAATAATTCCTAGCTAAACAGTTGGGTGTGAAAGATGGAGAAGGGAGCAACATTGGATCCCAATGTGAAGAAATAAAGGTCATGGGTCGGGCTATTTTTTCTAAGATTGGGCCTCAGAATAGGCCACTTGAGTATATATATTAAAAAAAATTGCAGCCACGAACTACTATGCCCAAATTTGTAGAGATCCCTAAAGAATACCATGAAGCACAGGATGAAACTATTGCTACATGGGAGGAGAAGTTTTATGTTTACCAATCATTGAGTGAAGAATGTAGAATGGCTCTGCCATTCAAATATTTACGTGAGACTAAATTTATGGGGAATACAAGAGGGGATGTAAGGAATCCATATAATAATTATGAATTAAATAATTCCATTGGGAAAATCACTTTTCCATACTTTGATGGTACTTCCAATTGCTCAGTGAGCTCTTGGATTCAGAAAATGGATACATATTTTCAGCTGAATCCAATGGAAAAAAGGGATGCCATCAAGTTGGAATCCCTACATATTTATGGGGAGGATATTTACTGGTGATTTCATGTCATGGAAAAATTAGGCCATGATCAAGTAGTCACCTACGAGGAGTTCACCAGAAAATTGACAGAAATATTCGATCGGAGATATCCTGATATCTCTTTCCGGTATTTGGTAGAGATCATACAAGTTGGAACTCTAGAAGCATATATATTAGAGTTCCAAAAGGTGTCTGTAATGGTCATTGATATATCAAAATCAAGGCTTATCCTTTTGTTTACAGAAGGACTGGTTGAACCATTGAAGGGTTTGGTGAAGGCTTACGACCCACCACCTTACAGGAAGTGTTGAGCAGGACTAGAGACCTATAGGATGCAATTCTGAGGACCAAGTATCCTCACATACCTCCTAGACCTCACAAATTTCAGAATCAAAGACCTTCCCCTGGAAAGAGAGACTACTCCTAAAAGGATCGGGATGAATTGAGGAGGAAGAAGCTATGTTTTTACTGCCAAGAACCATTGGCTCCGGGTCACAAATGTGTGAAGGGAAAAGCACAATATATTGAAGTATTTTCTAAGAGTGATGAAGAGGCGGTATAAAAACTTGAGATGGCTGATGGAGAGTATGAAACAACTGAAGAAGAGGAGCAACGCTATCAAACCAACAGCAAAATTGTTGTACTCAGTGGAGTGCCCCGATTCCATACTTTAAGGCTGAAATGAGTTTTGCAAGGGTAGAAAATCACAGTCCTTGTTGATGGGGTGGCCACCCATAATTTTATTGATTCAGCCCTAGTGGAGATGATAAAATACCTGCTGAATCCTTTGAGGGAGTCACTGTGGTTATCCCTAGTAACCATACCATGGAATGCAACCGATGGATCCCAAATATGCAAGTAAACATTGGTGACTATACTATGAAAGAAAAATTGTATGTTGTCAATTTGGCAGACACCAACATGGTGTGGGGAGCACAATGGATGTAATATATTGGGGAGCACTCTGTAAATTACCATATGCCTCAAATAAACTTCAAGGATGCTAAAGGAAAACCAGTGGTATTGAAAGGCATGAATACTTATCCCAGCCAAGTAATTTCTGCCAAAAGTATGAGATCTGTTACAAGGCATGGGGACATTGAATGGGTTGTTGAATTACAAATAAATAGTAAGGGAACTACTACTAAATTTTTCACCTAGCCCAAATATATAAAAAAAAATACTGCACAAGCACAAGAGAGTTTTTGAATACCACCCACATGGCAAGCCACCTGACCATGGCATTGAACACAAGATTGAGTTGGAAACTAGTACACTTCCAATAACAATCCATCCCTACAAGCATCCAAAAATATTCAAGGATGAAATTTAGAAGGCCTTCAAGGTTCTCCTTGAGTTGGACCTCATCCTACCAAGTTCCAGTCCTTTTTCTTCTTTAGTGGTTATGGTGAAGAACAATGATGGAACACTCAGGATGTGCATAGATTACCGGGCTTTGAACAAGAAGACCAAAAATAACTGGTACCCAATTACTCGAATTGATGATCTGATGGATGGGCTGCATGGAGCCAATTTTTTCTCCAAACTAGATCTCCAGTTAGGGTACCATCAAATCAGAATGAGGGAGGAAGACATACAAAAGACAGCCTTCCATTGTCATTTTTGCCACTTCGATTTTCTGGTCATGCCATTTGGCTTGACTAATGCACCAGCAATCTTTCAATCATGCATGAACAAGGTGTTCAGTAAAAATCTCCATAAGTATGTCCTTGTGTTTTTTGATGATATTCTTATCTATAGTATGACATCGGAGGAGCACTTGCACCACTTGGAGGATGTGCTAACTATGCTTGCATATCTATCCTTTTTTTCCAAGATGTCTAAGTGTGAGTTTGGCATGAAAGAACTATTGTATCTTGGCTATGTGATCTTCAAAGAATGCTTCAAGGTAGATCCAGAGAAAATTAAGGCCATAGTTGAATGGGCTAGCCCAAGGAACCTCACTGAACTAAGAGGCTTCATTCGCCTTTGTAACTACTACCGCAGATTTGTCAAAGGTTACTCTCACTACACTACACCCTCAACAGATATGACTCAGAAGGGCACATTTAGTTGGAGTGAGGAGGCTAAAAAATATTTCTAGAAATGAAAAAGATAATGAGCAGTTGTCCAGTACTTTCCTTGCCTGATTTTTCCAAACCATTTATGTTGGAATGTGATGCTTCTGGTGTAGGCATTGGAGCTATTATAATGCAATAAATGCACCCTATTGCATTTGAGAGCAGACAATTGCATCCAAATGAAAGGTTGTATTCCATATATGATAAGGAGATGTTGGCCATCATGCATGCCTTGGAAAAATTATGACAGTACTTAGTGGGAGGTAAATTCATTATAAAGACTGATCACAACAGTCTTAGACACTTCCTTACCAAAAAGGAGATCAATGACAAGCAGCAAAAATGGGTGAGTAAAGTTCAGTCTTTTGATTTTGACATTGAGTAATGTTGTGGCTGATGCACTCTCCCGTAATCCAACATTCTCTTTGTGACAAATGTGTAATGAATGGAAGATCCAGTTGGCTATTGAATACTCTAAAGATAATTTTTCTTGTGAAGTTTTGGATGGGTTAAAGTAGAATGAAGAGTACAAAGTTCATGATGACCTCATCTATTACAAAAATAGAATTTTCTTAGTGCTTGGATATATAGTAAAGAGGAATATTTTAGGAGCTGCACATGATGCACCAGTGGTTGGTCACCCTAGTTTTATGAATACTTGCTGGAAGGTAAGGGAGATATTTACTTGGAAAGTCCTTAAATATGATGTTCTCATGTATGTGAAGGAAAGTTTAGCATGTCAGCAGAACAAGGTTGAGCATTGACACCTTGCTAGACTCCTCCAACATCTTCCTATTCCAAATCAAGAATGGGAAAGTGTATCCATGGAATTTATCACTGTGCTACCAAAGTCACAAGGGAAAGACAATATGTATGTGGTGGTTGATAGGTTGAAAAAATATCCACATTTTTTTGCAGTATCATCCATTATTTCAGCTAGTGAGGTTGCTTCTCTATTCTTTAAGGATATTTTCAGGCTGCATGGACTACCTAAGATTATAATCAGTGACATAGAGAGTAAATTCAATAGTGCTTTTTGGAAGACATTATTTGGTCTAGTTGAAACAAATATGGACATGAGTACAAGCTATCACCCTCAGATAGATGGGAAAATTGAGAGGGTGAATCAATGGCTTGAAAGGTACCTCCATAACTATGTTATGGGATAGCAAGGAGCTTGGGGAACTTCGCTCCAATTGGGTGAGTTCTGTTACAACACCACATTTCATCTTTCTATCAGAATGACTCCCTTTATGGCCTTATATGGGTATGAAGCTCCAACTTTTGTAGACTTAATGTTTGGATACTGTAAGGTACAAAAAGATAAAGATTGGTTGCAGGAAAACAAATACATTTTAAGGGCATTGAAAGATAATCTGTTGATGGCATAAAACCAGAAAAATATTTTTGCAGATAAGCATATAATAGACACAGTGTTCCAAGTGAAAGACTTGGTGTACCTACGGCTGCAACCTTATAGACATACTTCCTTGAAGAAGAAAGGGACAAAAAAATTTCAGCCAAGATTTTATGGACCCTACAAGATTATAAAAAAAGTCGGTGAAGTAGCCTATGAGTTGGATTTGCGAGCAAACTATAAAATCCATAATGTCTTTCATGTTTCTTGTTTGAAGAAGGAAATTGGGAAATTGATAGTGGTTTCTAAAGAACTGCCACCACTAGATGATGAAGTCCATTTGGCCTTAGTACTAGAGAAAGTGTTGATGGGAAGAGAAAGGAAATCAAGGAACATAACAATCAAGGAATACTTGGTACAATGGAAAGGATTTCCCAGTGAAGATGCCACTTGGGAGGGTGAGCAGATATTGCAACACTCTACTTTGCTTCTTCTTGAGGACAAGCAGATTTGGGAGGGGAGGACCATTAAAATTTTTGACCATGCTGAAAATCCTTGGGGTTCAAATTGACATTAACTATTCTTCCTAGGAAAAAAATTTGTTAATAATTATTTTGAGGCATGTATTTAATTTTATTTCATCCTTTTATTAATTATGTAATTTAATGATGTGGAAAAAATCTTTCCATGTCAAGAGGGTGCATTGGGGCAAGTCAACTTGCCTAGGTGGAAAATAAGAAACTCTATGACAAAAGAAGTCGGGGAGATAAACGGAAATTTCCTAAAACCAGCAGAAAAGCATAAATAGGTAAAAGAAGGAAATTTTTGCAAAGGGAGGGTGACGTTTCCTCTTAGAGAACTCAAAAGAGATGTAAGTACAAAAGCAGGAAAGTTTTGAATCAGAGGGCACAGTTTCCTTATGGAGAGCCAGTCTCAAAAGCAGGGAAAAGAAAAAAGTTGTCATAACAAAAAGAAGCAACTATTTGACTAAAGAGGGTGAAGTTACTAAATCAAAGGGGTGATTTGGACATGGAAACATTTTCACATGGTTCTACATCCCAAATTTCCAAAGAAGGGAACTTATGAGGCTCGCATAAGGGAACCCAAGGGGTTTACTTTCTCTCACAGGTCACCATTGGCCTCCACTTGATAAACAGGTCACCTAGAAAGATATTAAAGGAGAATCCAGTCCCATTGCTTCAGTTTGGTTTATTATTTGATTTCTTGATTCTATGTGAGCATTATTTTCTTATTGATGCACCTCAGAGATTTGGGAGATGAGCCCCAAACCTTCCCGTCCCCACTCCTTCATTCCCATTCCCTTCTCTTTGTAGGTATGGAGTGCATGATGTACAACCAATGAATTATCCCAAGTCATATTTTACAGCCTCTATCAATATTAGGTCGAGATCCAATGAATCCCATGCTTCATCTATTCTCTCAACCCTTCCCAGGTCATGTTTTGGGCTTCCTTCCTATCATTTTGTGTCCCCTGATGTAATGGTCAGTGAATATTTTTATCTATGATATATAAATACTGATAAATAGTGTTATATATCTCTTTCTAGTTGAAATATCACTGTCCATTAAGTCTGCATACTCAGTTTTATATGTATAAGCTAATTAACTAGTCATTGAAATGAGGTATTTAAGCCTCATACTGCAATAATAATTGAGTATTGTCCATGGGAATGCATTTGGATGGTATTATATGATTTAATATGAGGTATTCGTCTCTATGAAATAAATTATAATGTCTGATATGTTTCTGTTACAAAATTCAAGCTTATTTCCACACCCTTTCTAGACTACTAGTTAATTTTGGCTAGTCTGGTTGTTCTTTAATTTAAAAGAGTTATACTCAGTAATTTTTGGTTCTGTAAGTTTCTGCATATAACTGAAATACATACCTACACATACATAATCCCATACCAGAAATATTTTGAGTTCGTACTATGTTTTGGGATCTTCCATTGCGCAGGGTCTTACCAGGACAAAATTGCCTAAAAACCCCAATTTCTTCCTAAACTCCCCAGAACCTTCCATATATGTTAAAAAATATATGACACCATTTTTTATGTTACCTGAAGGATTTATGAACCCTCTGCAATTTTCCCAAATCCCTTGGTTGAAAGTACTGAACTACTCTTCCTAGTTTCACGGTTAGGTGACCTAGAAGCGTGGAAGTAGGTTTCCGCGGAGCGGATTCTGAAACCTAAATGGTGCCTAGTATAAATGTGTTATGGAAGAGGAAATTAAATATATAAATTTAATTTTTCTTTCTTCCCACTACCTAATCCCTTGTCTACAATTTATCTCAGTAAAATACCTTAATTTCCTAGTCAGCAATTTACTAAATGTTTCTAAGTGTGATAGCAGAAATTTAATTTAAATTGCATCAATAATTAGCGTTCAGGTATTCATATCAGACTAGGGACATTACACAACACATTTTATACTTGTTTCTCTATTCCCATGTACTCGAGCTTCATTTCTTCTCTCTATACCATATCCTTGATATAGTGTAACTTGATCTCGATGTGATTTCGACCTATCATGGAACACTAGGTTTTTCGATAGCTTCATGCAACTACGATTTTCACAGAACATACAAGTCACATCCAACTAGACTCTCAAACAAGTTAGACATTAGCTTTTTCATCCATACTTCCTTGCAACTATCCCAGCAAGTGACAACATACTCTGCCTCAATTGTACTCAACGCCACACATGATTGCTTCCTACTGAACTAGGAGATCATGCCATACATACCAAACTGAAGCACCAACCTAAGGTGCTCTTTCTATCTATGGAGCTACCACCCCAATATGAATCAACATAACTATTAATATTTTCATTCACATCATATCTAAGCTCATAATCCACTATACCTTTTAGGTACCTCAGAACATGCTTTGTATGTATCAAGTGAACTTGTATCAGATCCATCGGGAACTAGCTCAGGGTGTTCAACGCAAAGTATAATTTTGGTCTCGTATTCATTAGATACATCAATGATACAATCACCTGATGATACGTCATGGAATCAACCAACTCAGATGAAGCATCACTCAAAAGCTTCAAGTTAGATGCCATAGGTGTGGTTATTTCCTTGCAGTCCAACATTCTGAATCTCTTTAGAATCTCCATTGCATACTTTCCTTGAACAAGGAAGATCCCATATTCACTCTGCCACACTTCCATGCCTAAGAGGTAATGCATCATACCTAGGTCATTCATATCAAGCTATGTAGTAAGTCTCTTCTTTAATCTTTAATGAGTTCCTCATTACCTGACAGAAACAAGTCATCAACATATAGTAGGAGTATCACTGGTCTTCCATCTTCCACCTTGAAGTAGAGGTTGGAGTCCTATTTACTCTTGGTAAATACCAAGCTCATCAGGAATGTATCCATCATGTCATACCATGTCCTTGGTGCTTGTTTCAATCCATATAAGGCCTTCTTCAATTTGCACACATGGGTCTTCCTACCATGTGTATCGAATCCAAGTGGTTGTTACCCATACACTTCCTCCTAGAAAACACCAATCAAGAAAGTTGTCTTGACATCCATCTAGTGTATCTTCCATTTAATAACTACTTCCAATGCAAGTATGGTCCTAATGGAAGTGTACCTCTCCACGGGTGCAAATATATTTTCGCAGTCTATGCCTTCTTTCTATCAGAAACCTTGTGCTGTGAACCTTGGCTCGATGCTTCTAGTTGTAACATGTTTTATCTTATAGATCTACTTTGAATTCATGACAGACTTATTCTATGGTCTCATAACTATCTCCCAGACATCATTCTTCATGATCGCCTGATATTCCTTGAACATATCATCCTTCCATTCTTTCTTTTCTATAGACTCTTCATAGGTGGAAGGTTCTCTATCAATGATGTCACACAATAGGGCCACATAGTTATTGTAGGGATTTTCCCTTTTTCTCTCACTATGTATTCCTCCTGGAGTCCCGTACCTTTCAGCTTCGCGTATTATCTCCTGTGACCATGCTAGTTTCCTCTTGTGGGAGTCATTCATGAGGATTGTCTCTACCGGTTCTTATCGTTCTGTCATGTCATGATATTTAGGGTCTTCTACAATTGCTTCTCCAATTTTCATATCTCGTACTCTCGTCTCTCCAAGTTCCTTGACTTCCTGGATAGGTGTCCTCCTGGATCTGAAGTATGTAGATTCTTCATCAAAGGTTACATGTCTACAAATGTTGATATTCTTGAACCCTGTGAGGTATATTTGGTAGGCCTTTGATTTATCACTATATATTATGAATATACCCTTCATCCCCAAAGGATTGATATGGGTCCTTTTATCCTTTGGGATATGTATGTACACCCGGGAAAAAAATATTCTCAAATGGATGACTTCTGGTTTCTCTCCTGAGAAATCCTCTTTAGGATTCTTGTTGTCAAGTACTCGATGATGTGCACGGTTATGTACATACATAGTTGTTCTTGCTGCCTCATCCCAAAGGTTCATAGGAAGATCCTGGTCATGCAACATTACTCTTGTTGCTTTCATGATGGTTCGGTTCTTTCGTTCCACAACCCCATTTTGTCGATTATTGTATGGAGTGCTCAACTCCCTCTTAATCCTAGACTCTCTACATAGTTCCTTGAATTCATCTAATGTGAATTATCTGCCATTATCTAACCATAGAATATTGATCTTCCTATCAATCTAGTTCTTGACCAGGCTTTATATTCCTTGAAATTAATGAAAAACTTTACTTTTCCCATTCAAGAAATATATCCAAGTCTTGCATGAGAGATCATCTATAAAGGAAACATGGTACAGATACTTGCTTAATGATCTAGAAGACATGGTTCCACATACATCCGAGTGTACTATCTCCAGTATTCCTATGGCATTTCTCTCACTTTTGGGAAATTTCCTATTCATATTCTTTCCTTGGGAACATCCTTTGCAAATGCCTTCATGCTTTTCTTGGATCTCGGGTAATCCTGAGACCTCTTTTCTTGCCATCAGTAGTGCTCTGTAGTGCACATGTGTAAGACTTATATGCCATAGTTCGCTTGGTTCAATTGACTTATGAAATAGTGCTTGTTCAGTCTATCCATTTATCTTGTACAAGCCTCTGTCTTCTTCTCCAATCACTATTTCATCCTCTGTTATCTTTCCTATAGGCCACATCAGAACTTGGCCATTGACAAAATAAACCCTAATTTTCTTTGCATCTAGTGCAGAGATGGAGAAAATATTCTTCTTCAATCCTGGAACATATAGGACATCCTTCATTTTTAAGTATTTCCCGAAGTCAATCTTGTATGAAGCTTCTCCACTCCCTTTTATGGGGTATTGATAATCATCCCCAAGTTTCACCTTATGTGGTGACTCATGTTCAGACATATTGACGAATGATTCCAATCGATGCTATTCATGTGAGAGAGTGCCCGTAAGTCCTACAGTTAGCACATACTCTTCATCTTAATCATCCTTCTCTCATATGAATCTTTTGTTTCTTGGTTCATCATCTTTGGAAATATGAGCATGGTGTCTCTTTTTCCTGATGGGACAATCTCTTGCAAAATTTCCCTTTTAATCACAAATGTGGCATTGAAAATTTGAAGCATCTCTTTTGGTCTTCTTTTGTTTCTTGTCCTTCTTCCTGTTGCGATGAAATTTATGCTTCTTCTCCTTATTTTTGAAATTCTTCCTAGTGTGAAATATGAGAGCTTGATATTCACTTTATCCCATCTTCTCTTCTCTCATCACGAGTCTAGCTTATTCTTGTGCAGATTCTTCTTCTTCTGCGCAAAAATGGATGTGAGCATTATTTTCTGATTGATGCAACTCAGAGATTTGGGAGATGAGCCCCAAACCTTCCCGTCCCCACTCCTTCATTCCCATTCCCTTCTCTTTGAAGGTAAAACTAATGAAGTCTTCTTGGTCATATTTTACAACCTCTATCAAGTTCAGGTCAAGCTCCAATGAATCCCATGCTTCATCTATTCTCTCAACCCTTCCTGGGTCATGTTTTGGGATTCCTTCCTATCATTTTGAGTCCCCTGATGTAATGGTCAGTGAATATTTTTATGTATTATATATAACTACTGATAAATAGTGTTATTTATCTCTTTCAATTTTAAATATCACTGTCCCTTAAGTCTGCATACTCATTTTTATATGTATAAGCTTAACTAGTCACTGAAATGAGGGATTTAAGCCTCATACTGCAATAATAACTGAGTATTGTCCATGGGAATGATTTTGGATGGTATTATATGATGTAATATGATGTACTAGTCTCTTTAAAATTAAATTATCATGTATGATACGTTTCTGTTATAAAATTCAAGCTTATTTCCATACCCTTGCTAGACTACTAGTTAATTTTGGCTAGTCTAGTTGTTCTCTAATTTAAAAGAGTTATACTTAGTAATTTTTGGTTCTGTAAGTTGATGCATATAAATTAAATATATACGTACCCATCCATAATCCCATACCATAAATATTTTGAGTCCATACTATGTTTTGGGATCTTCGATTACGCAGGGTCTTGCTAGGACAAAATTGCCTAAAAACCCCAATTTCTTCCTAAACTCCCTAGAACCTTCCAGATATGTTAAAAACTATAAGAAAACATTTTTATGTTACCTGAAGGATTTATGAACCCTATGTAAGTTTTCCAAATCCCTTGGTTGAAAGGACTGAACTACTCTTCCTAGTTTCACAGTTAGGTGGCCCAAAAGCGTGGAAGTAGGTTTCCACGGAGCGGATTCTGAAACCTAAATGGTTCCTGATATAAATGTGTTAGGGAAGAGGAAATTAAATATATAAATTTATGTTTTTTTTTATTTCCACTACCTACTCCCTTGTCTACAATTTATCTTAGTAAAATACCTTAATTTCCTAGTCAGCAATTTACTAAATGTTTCTAAGTGTAAAGCAGAAATTTAATTTAAATTGCAGCAATAATTAGCATTTAGGTATTCATATCAGACTTGGTAAATTACAAAACACATTTGCTACATGTTTCTCTATTGCCACATACTCGAGCTCGATTTCTTTTCTCTGTACCATATCCCCGATATAGTGGAACTTGATCTCGATGCGATTCGACCTATCATGGAACACTAGGTTTTCTGATAGCTTCATGCAACTACAATTTTCACAGAAGATACAATTCACATCCAAATAGAGATCAAACAAGTCAGACATTAGCTTTTTCATCCATACTTCCTTGCAACTAGCCGAGCAAGTGACAACATACTCTGCCTCAACTGTACTCAGCGCCACACATGATTGCTTCCTACTGAACTAAGAGATCATGCCAGATATACCAAATTGAATCATAAACCTAAGGTGATCTTTCTCTTTGTGGAGCTACCTCCCCAATATGAATCAACATAAATATTAATATTTCGATTCACATCATATCTGAGCTCATAATCCACTATACCTTTTAGGTACCTCAGAACATGCTTTGCATCTATCAGGTGAACTTGTATCAGATCTGTTGGAAACTGGCTCAGGGTGTTCACTGCAAAGCATAATTCTAGTCTCATATTCATAATATACATCAAATATTCAATCATCTAATGATCCATTGTGGAATCAACCAACTTAGATGAAGCATCACTCAAAAGCTTCAAGTTAGATGCCATAGGTGTGGTCATTTCCTTGCAGGCCAACATTCTGAATCTCTTCAGAATCTCCATTGCATACTTTCCTTGACCAAGGAAGATCCCATATGAACTATGCCACACCTCCATGCCTAAGAAGTAATGCATCATACCTAGGTCATTCATATCGAGCTATGTAGCAAGTATCTTCTTTAATATTTAATGAGTTCCTCATTACCTGACAGAAACAAGTCATCAACATATAGTAGGAGTATCACTGGTCTTCCATCTTCCACCTTGAAGTAGAGGTTGGAGTCCTATTTACTCTTGGTAAATCCCAAGCTCATCGGGAATGCATCCATCTTGTCGTACCATGTCCTCGGTGCTTGTTTCAATCCATATAAGGCCTTCTTCAATTTGCACACATGGGTCTTCCTACCATGTGTCTCGAATCCAAGTGGTTGTTCCACATACACTTCCTCATCGACTACACCATTCAAGAAAGTTGTCTTGACATCCATCTGGTGTATCTTCAATTTAATAACTACTTCCAATGCAAGTATGGTCCTAATGGAAGTGTACCTCGCCATGGGTGCAAATATATTTTCGCAGTCTATGACTTATTTCTATCGGGAACCTTGGATTGTATTTCTCTATGCTTCTAGCTGTAACATGTTTGATCTTATAGATCTACTTTGAATTCATGACAGACTTATTCTTAGGTCTCATAACTATCTCCCAGACATCATTCTTCATGATCGACGGATATTCCTTGATCATATCATCCTTCCATTCTTTCTTTTCTTTAGACTCTTCATAGGTGGAAGGTTCTCTGTTAATGATGTCACACAGTAGGGCCACTTAGTTATTGTAGGGATTTTCCCTTTTTCTCTCACTATGTATTCCTTCTAGAGTTCCATACCTTTCAACTTCGCGTATTATATCCCATGACCATGCTAGTTTCCTCTTGTAGGAGTCATTCATGAGGATTGTGTCTACAAGTTCTTGTCATTCTGTCATGTCATGATATTTAGGGTCTTCTAGAATTGCTTCTCCAATTTTCATATCTCCTACTCTCATCTCTTCAGGTTCCTCGACTTCATGGATAGGTGTCCTCCTGGATTTGAAGTATGTAGATTATTCATCAAAGGTTACATCTCTAGTAATGTTGATATTCTTGAACCCTAAGAGGTATATTCACTAGGCCTCTGATTTATCACTTTTTTTTTTTGAATATACCCTTCATCCCAGAAGGATTGATATGGGTCCTTTTATCCTTTAGCATATGTATGTACACCGGCAGAAAAAATATTCTCAAATGGATGACCTATGGTTTCTCTCCTAAGAAAGCCTCTTTAGGATTCTTATTGTCAAGTACTCGATGATGTGTATGGTTATGTACATACATATTTATTCTTGCTGCCTCATCCCAAAGGTTCATAGGAAGATCTTGCTCATGCAACATTACTCTTGTTGCTTCCATGATGGTTCGGTTCTTTCGCTCCACAACCCCATTCTGCCGAGTATTGTATGGAGTGCTCAACTCCCTCTTAATCCCAGACTTTCTACATATTTCCTTGAATTCATCTGATGTGAATTCTCCGCCATTATCTAACCGTAGAATATTGATCTTCCTATCAATATAGTTCTCTACCAGGCTTTATATTCCTTGAAATTACTGAAAAAACTTCACTTTTCCCATTCAAGAAATATATCCAAGTCTTGCATGAGAGATCATCTATAAAGGAAACATGGTACGCATACCTACTTAATGATCTAGAAGACATGGGTCCACATACATCCAAGTGTACTATCTCCAATATTCCTATGGCCTTTCTCTCACTTTTGGGAAATGTCCTATTCACATTCTTTCCTTGTGAACATCCTTTTCAAATTCCTTCATGCTTTTCCTGCGTCTCTGGTAATCCTCAGACTTCTTTTATTGCCATCAGTAGTGCTCTGTAGTGCACATGTGCAAGCCTTCTATGCCATAGTTTGCTTGGTTCAATTGACTTATGAACTAGTGCTTGTTCAGGCTATCCATTTATCTTGTACAAGCCTCCGTCTTCTTCTCCAATCACTATTGCATCCTCTATTATCTTTCCTCTAGGCCACATCAGAACTTGGCCATTGACAAAACAAGCCTTAATTTCCTTTGCATCTAGTGCAAAGATGGAGAAAAGATTCTTCTTCAATCCTGGAACATACAACACATCCTTCATTTTTAAGTATTTCCCGAAGTCAATCTTGTATGAAACTTCTCCACTCCATTTTATGGGGTATTGATAATCATCCCCAAGTTTCACCTTATGTGGTGACTCATGTTCAGACATATTGACGAATGATTCCAATCAATTCTATTCATGTGAGAGAGTGCCCGTAAGTCCTATAGTTATCACATACTCTTCATCTGAATCATCCTTATCTCGTATGAATCTTTTGTTTCTTGGTTCATCATCTTTGGCAATATGAATATGGTGTCTCTTTTTCCTGATGGGAGAATCTCATGCAAAATGTCCCTTTTAATCACAAATGTGGCATCGAAAATTTGAAGCATCTCTTTTGGTCTTCTTATGTTTCTTGTCCTTCTTCTTGTTGTGATGAAATTTATCCTTCTTCTCCTTCTTTTTGAAATTCTTCCTAGTGTGAACTATGAGAGCTTGATCCTCACTTTCTCCCATCTTATCTTCTCTCATCACGAGTCTAGCTTATTCTTGTGCACATTCTTCTTGGAGTCTATTGAAAGAGATCAACCTCCTTATTGCAAAAATCCATTGAATTAATGAGTCCCATGATCTAGGGAGACTATTCAAGGTAGTCATTACAATTTATCCTTCTTCGACATTCTCTTCAATTGCTTCAATTTGTTCTTTGGTTTGAGCCACCCTTGTGAAGTAAGAATCTATACTCTTGGAGTTCTGTATCTTCACATGATCTAGATTTATGTTTGAAAAAAATGAAAGATAAAATAAAGAATCATAATCATAGACATTTTGCAAAGATAACAGATATATAGTAAACACGTATTCTATTAAATGGCCGAAATAGAACAGACTGTAATACAATTGCTAGAATGGTGGTAGCTATCTCTGAGAAGAGATGTGGCTTCTATGCTCATCCGTGCCAAGCTGAATAAAAAATGAGGCAAAAGGGTCCTATTTATAACAAATGAGAGGGAGGGAACCCCAAAAGTCCGAAACATAACCCTAGAAGATGAACTGTCATAAATTTTCTGCCCCCAAGGTGGTAAGTTGAATAGTCAATTTCCCGGGGTCATTACTTTTGCATACCAAATCCGATTTGGGAATTCGATAGCTCATTGGAAATATCTATCTGAGATTTAAAACTTTTGAGTGTGCCCAAATGTATGCCAAAGGAAACCATTTTTCCACCATAATTTCCAAAAAACGTCGTTTAGGGCCTCAATACAACCCCAAAAGTTTGGGACCCAAAAAACCGTAGAAAAATAACTACAAAACTGCCACAATGGACAATTGTTTTGATCCAGTGGAATAGGTGGGTGGCCACCTCTATCCATCTAGATAATTCCTCCCTCCTTCAAAATCAAAGGTCTCCATTGTGTCGAATCCCGTATCATATCTCGAAATGTGTGTTGAGTTGATCTCCTGGTGTGACATTTGCTGAAGTGAAGAGGTTGCTTTTCTTTGGCATCCTGAGAGGGATAAATTGTTTTGTGGATGATTTTTTTTTGGAGACCCTTGAATGTGTGGCCTTGCATCATAGAGGTACTCGGATCGATGAGGAAACAATAACTATGTTTTCTTCTTGTGTCTAATGAGCATAAATACCTTGTGCTGAGGGTGTGGAGGTAATCTAATGTTCTCCTTTGGACACAAATGTTAAGAGGAATAATTTTCTAATGTGGGAGCTTATACTCCTACCTTGTGAGACTATGTTAGGTGCAAATATCTCTGGTATCCAATAGATTTTTCGTCTCAAAGTAACAATGACACTACGAGGCCATGACTCATAAATAGAATGACGCTTCCACATATATGGCTTTCCTAAAATAACATCATAGACTTCAAGTGGAGCCACATCACACAATACCTCCTCTTTGAAAGGCTTGATGCCATATGGTAGGAGGCATTGTTGAGTAATGCAGATACCTCATTCTTGGCTTATCCAATTGATGCTATAGGGTTGCGGGTATGGTGTTTTGGAAAGCTCCAATCTCTTGATGACTTCTACTAAGATTAGGTTCTTTTGGATACCATTGTTAACAACAAAATGTAGTGGGATTCCCCTCACCCACATCTGTGACTGGAATAGGTGCTCCTCTTCCTTTGACTCTTCAGGATCCTATATTTCAATATGTGTAGTAGCAACAATGGCAGTGGGGTCTGCATCAATGATGTGCCTCCCATTGTCTGTGGTTGTGGAATTGGGTTTGGAATCGGAATTAGGATCTGATTTTGAATATTTGATATCAGCCACTAATGAATACTTCGAGAAACATTCATAAGTGTTGTGCCAAGGGATTTTATGAAATTCGCACCACTTCCCAATGTCCTTCTTTATCTTTCCATCCCCCTTCTTTGCTTGTGACAGGGACTGGTTGTCCTTTCCTTTTCCTGTGTTTTTCGGACCATGGTTTCCCTTGCCTTACTTCTGTGGTGGATTCATAGGTCCAGAGTCTCGCTTGTTCTTTTGTCGAAATTTCTCCTCGATTTTGATAGCATACCAATAGGTAGATCCAAGTGAAGAGATGTCGAGTAAGTCCATCTCAATTCAGATGTATCGATGTATACCACTGCAATATTTCAGAACCAGGTCTCACTCGGAATCCTTGATACCCAACTTTGTGCACAAGGTATGTAAGTTGTTGGTGTACTCCGACACTATCCGGTCCCTCTCTTGAAATAGAATGGTCCTTTTGGTGTACTGGTCATCATAGTTTCCCACTGGGTAATATTGTTCCTTGACGATATCTATGAAATACCCCAAGTGGGATTTGTATCAAATAGTTCAAACTCATATGATGTGTTTTTCTCCCAATAAGTATCCCACCAATTTTTTACATGGGGGACGGCCTTGAGGAGAGCAAAGGTGATCTTTTCCCCGTCAAAAATTTTGTGGACAGAGAAATACCCTTCTAAAAAATTCAACCACTGATCTAGGGAATCAACATCGATTTTTCATTCAAATAAAGGAATATCAAAGTTAACTTGTACATTCAAAGGGGTTTCATCTATGGAATGCTTGCTCATTGAAGGTGAATTCACTATTACTGGCATTCAAAGAAGGATTTGGGCAACACCATCCATCATCTCGTTCCTCTGTCGCACGAGGGTTTCCTCGAGCAATGATTTGATAGGATATCCTAGTCTGTCATCTCTCTTTTCTTCTTCCATGGGAGGTCATTTGGGATAGCGAGAGTGATCAAGTGAAACTAGTTCGATACCAAACTCTCTATACCCGAACCTCATCGGGGACATGCACCGAGAAACAATAAAACAACACATTGCTCTGATACCACTGATCCGGATTTATGTGTGAACGAAATTAGAGAGAAAATATAGAAACATAGTCATAGAAATTTTGCGAAGATAACAAAGATACAGTAAACACATATTCTATTAAATGGAGGAAATAGAACAGACGGTAATACAATTGCTAAAATGGTGGTAGCTATCTATGAGAAGAGATGTGGCTGCTACACTCATCTGTGCCAAGATGAATACAAAATGAGGGAAAAGGGGCCTATTTATAACAAGGACAAGGGCAAGAACCCAAAAAGTCCAAAACATAACCCTAGAAGATGAACTGTCATAAAGTTTGCGGCCCAATGTAGTAAGTTGAACAGTCAACTTCCCAAGGTCATAACTTTTGCATACGATCTTTGATTTGGGCACTCGATATCTCATTGGAAATATATATCGAAGAATTCCATATGAAACTATTTGGTCACCAGAAATTGCAAAAAATATCGTTTAGGGCCTCAAAACAACCCCAAAATTTTGGGACCCGAAAAACCATAGAAAAATAACTAGGAAACTGCCGCAATGGAAAATTGTTTTGAGCTAGTGGAATAGGTGGGTGGCCACCGATATCCATTTGGATCATCACATTCTTCAACCAGTTCCTCAAAGTCATCTTCCGATTGATGCTCTTTCCTTCGAACATCTTTGTCAAGGCATCATATACTTCCTTCGGTGTCTTGAATGAAGACACATGGGGGATGAGGTGATCCTTAATAAATATGCAATGATTCTCTTGGCCTTATCCATGCTTCTCTTATTAGTAGACTTAGCATCATATCCATATGGTTCTGGAACTTGTTTATTGATAAATTGATCCAAATTATTTTCTTCAAGGATCAGAAATATTATATACTTCCATTCTTGGAGGTTATCATCCTCTGCAAGCTTGTCCTCAAGATGAGTATGGTGAGTCATATTTTCAAGTGAGAACCTCAAATGGAAATAGAAAAGATTTATATCTTATTGATTTGAGGTGTCTGAACTTGTTCACCTAAGGTTTGTCATAGAAACCCTAATTTTACAAACTTGGAGTTTGGGAATTCTATTTGGACAAAAAGATCTTCCTCCTTGAGATGAGTTTCTTAGCAAGGTCACTTTTTGAAAACTAAGGAGCGAAGCCTCCGAGACTTAATTCCCTAGTTTCTCCCAGTAATAGTGACATGCTAAAAAATGAAACTTCTCCAACTTTGAAACTTCTTCCACCAAACAATGTTCCCTACGAAGGCGAGTTATCCTAGCCCTCTTTTCTTGATGATCTATGGAGAGAACACCTTGAACTCGGAAGCCCTAGTTTTCGCAGCCAATGTACAATGCCTTCTTTCAGAGAGGCTCTGATACCATGTTAGTTATTCTATAGATCTGATTATTTTATGTATGATCTTTATCTGAAAATATAACAAGTACAGTAAGATGCATAAGAAATAAAATATACACGAGACACAAAGATTTTTATTGGGGAAACCATAAAGGAGAAAATCCAGCAAACTTCCTTAGAATAGTAAGATGATCAAAATCAGTAATAAGAAGTATTCAACGACTATCTATCTCTCCTCCTTTCTCTCTCTCTCTCTCTCATGCGAACTTGAGAGTGCGAGGTGTGTATAAATGAGGGAGAGCACCTCCCTATTTATACCCTTTCAAGTGATTGACCAAATATAAGACTGGGGGCCACATGTCTTCCCTAACATGGATGACTTCTCCTAGAGAGACTCCAAATACATATTACATGATGTTACACTCGGGATTATTTCCGTGAATTATAATGAAGTTTGTACCTCAAGTTCTAGACATAATTAAGACATCCCGCAAGGGGGTAAACATATCCCCAATGGGGGTACAACAACATGAAATGATAATATACATCAGAATATCTTCCGAAGTTACATATACATCGAAAATGAGTAACATATTTATGTTCCATGGCTGAAACCATCCTCCACTGTGACCTAAGTTATCATGTACCCATTTTTCAGAAACTCACATTCCATCCCTTTGCCCCCCGACAAAAAATGATTCCTTCCAACAAACACCACAATCAAGGAACCACACTGGTATTTTTTGGTGTGCTATATCTTTTTCTTATTATATGTTGTACGATATTTGTTTGATTACTAGAAACAATTCCCTATTTTCGAGAATGCGTTATGAATTATGGAAACATTCCCTATTTTCAAGAATCCTTTATGACATTTGGAAATAGTTCCCAATTTTCGAGAATCCTTTGAGAAATGGAAACAGATCCACCATAAAAAAATGGATCCTCCAAGTGGAAATGTATCTAATTTAATCATTTAAATTCAAGAAAATCCCATCGTTTTGGATATGGACATGGAATACCCCATTCTGTTCCATATCGGGAGAGGGAGAATATAGGTGTTGGGTGACTTAAAAGTGTCAAAATATAGACAAGCTATTATATTTATTTTAGTTGTGTTGAAAAGGGTTTCACACGGATGCCAATTTTAAAGCATTAAAGACCTTGCTAGTTGAAACCTTAGAATGTTCTCTTTTAATTTAAACTTTTATATTTACACTTATGTCTTCATGTCTTTGAATTATGTTTATCCCTAATAAGATAATGAGTGGAATTCCACTCATTCGCACACACAATATCACAATTCCATTTGTCAAACTTCAGAATTTTAGAAAGATGAACATCGTGGTTTGAAAGCAAGAGGCAAGAGTTGGATGTTGAATAGTACATAACTCATCGAGTGAATGCTAGAAAATGGGAAATCCAATAACATACAATTTGAAATCTTAAATGAGAAAGTCGGTGAATTAAGATCAAACCTCTCAATTGTAGAAACAAACTTCTTGCATGTATAATGGGCATGTCAGGTAAGTTGGGTTCAGCTGTGCAAAGTACAAAGAAAGGGCCTCCATATAAGAAAAGAATTAAACTAGACTAGGCAGACTAAAGGCTTCTAAGAAACCAATGATGAAGAAGTTCCATCTAAATATAGAAATGTATTTATTGTAAGCATAAACAGAAGTCATTTGTATACAAGAATAATCACTCACAATACAAAACTTTGATTTATTTTCTTAATCCCAATGGATAAAGATGAATTAATAGGTGCAACCTTGACTAGATCAATTGAATTACTTCTTTTATCCAAAACAATATTTCTTGTGTGCTTGCTGAATTGTTTCAGTTCAAACAAAATACAATAGGAAACACCACTTGCTTTCTACTTGCCAGATTCCTTAGTGTCACATGTTGTCTCCTCTAAACCTATGTAATACAATCACATAAAAGAAATCGCATTAGGGAAAAAATGAAAGCATACCAGCTCTCTAGAGTATTAAAAATATCCCATAAGTCCATCCAAGTTAATAAAAATAAACCAACTAATACTGAACCGCGTTATCCTCTGCTAACGAATTGTACAGTCCAGTATGGCCCATCTCAACCTAGGAATCCCTAGAATACTCCCTTTGCCATGGACAAAAAAAAAATGGATTTCATATATGGTGGTTGAAATACATGTTTTCTACAAATGCAGAGCAATTATTGGGCATACTACAAGATACATTACCGATGACACAAGATGGAGAAAATCTTGATATAGGAGTTTGCACTCCAACGAAATGATTTACTCTACCATCTTGCTCAAAAAACACTAGATCCAAATGGAAAAGGTTCCAGAAGGTTGTTCCATTCTTCATGTAATTCAAAATACTATCCTGCAACCATTTCTCTTTACTAATAGCTTCTCGAATTTTCAAAATAGTTCTTTTATCGGTTTTGGGTCCTTGAAGAAACCTAACATTCCTATTAACCACTTCTTATGTGGAATAACCTAACGTATTAAAAAAAAAAACTTGACTTTCTTGGGTGATCTAAAAAGCATATATCCATTATGACAAAGTTGAATTGAACCTGTCCAAGGGTTTCTATGATTCCATCCAAATAATATCAGTTGAGGGACTTCTCTATCCATTTACTTTTAGTTAATTGAGTAAACATCTTTCTCCCTTTAACTGGCCACTCCGTCCCATATCTCTTATATTAAATTAATAGGAAACCAAAGATGGTATTGAGGCAAAGCAAAGAATACTTACAAAGCCCATCGTAAATCGCAATTTAAGACCAAGTAGATTTCAGATGCAGAAAACCCCTCCAAAGCCTCAAAATCAATAAATAATCAATGTTCCAATGTTTCTTAACAAATTTAATTAAATTTATTTTCTTTATTTTCTTCATTTTAGTAACGATTAAACTAACAATTAATATTTTACAAAATTTTAACTTTTATGATATAAAACAAATTTTAACTTAAAAAATAATTATTCATTTTTTAAATTATTTTATTTTTTTCAAAATATGAGAGATTATTTAACTAATTAAAACTTTTGAAAAAAATTAAATATTAATAACATAAAATATTGAAATAAAACATAATTAATTATATATATTATTTTAAATTTTAGATTCCATTTATTTTTTTTTAAATTATTTATATCAATAATTTCTGAACTTTTACTTTTAAACCATAAATCTCTATATCTGTATCAACTGAAGCAAATACTGTATAACATAATATTTAACTATATAAATTATCATTAGCCTCCAAAGTTCTTAGAAAGTGTTTCGAATGAAAACTAATATTTTTAATATTCTTAACATGTTTTTGAATTATTTTGGTTATAAATCCAAAACAGATTGACATATTTTTTTTTCACGAGGTAACATATTTTTATGAAGAAGCAGGTTAAAAACATAAAAATTTGCACTTTTTTTATTCGAATTCATTAATTTAAAAAGAAAAGTAAAGTTGGGATTGATTCAGAACTTTATTTGACTTTTTGAGTCGTTTAAAATGAAGTAAAAGCAAAAAGCAACGTTCTAGTTCTATTGAAGACCTCTCCCATCATAACATTTTGGCCAAAACTCTGCCTAAAAATGCAACCAAAATAAATGCAAAAAGTTGTGTTTTTACATCCTGTCTTTCATGAATAGTCTCACAAGTTAAACTGTGAAACATTCTAAGAACCTAATTATTGATAAATGCATTTATTAATCATTTGTGAAAAAATGGATGACAAAATCTTCATGGTGACAGGGGAGTAGGGAGATGCATGCAAGGAACATTCCATCTTTCTACAATCTTAAAAAAATTTCTTATTGTTCCACTACAGATTCTATAATTTTTTATTTTAAATTTAAAAAACAACCATAAAATCAATTTAAATAATACAATAAAATCAATTTAAATAATACAATTATTTCATCTTTCTACAATCTTAAAAACATTTCTTATTGTTCCACTACAGATTCTAAATATAAACCTTTCTACAAATTCTAAAAAAACATTTCTTATTATTCCACTACTATTGGCTCTTCACGCCCATTGAAAAATTAAAAATTAAAAACGAAGTGATATATCACATTCAAACATTAATAAATTTTAATTCTAGTTTTTTGTTATGATTTTAGAAGGTTAGATTTGAATGACATGACGGCATTTGTCGAGATAGAAAGGAAATATTTAATTTAAATATTAGTGGCTAAAGTTACGAAAACTTTATGCATTGAGGAATATAAAGCAACCTCATTAATGGCTAGTTGTTAATTGTTAATTCTTGAACTGTGTTAGGTGTGTGCCTCTGTTAACACCTAAATTAATGCCCTAGATTGCATTAATCGTTAAGGTATCTGTTAATACCGATTTTCTGAGCATAGATTTAATTCTTTGGATAGATTTTCTGAGCATAGATTTAGAGTGAAAAAGGTTTACCCCATGAAATTTGGGCAAAATAGAGCTTCAAAACATAAATATTTGTTTTTACACATGGAAAAATAGCCCATGGGCTAAATTTAGTCCCTAAAGTTTTCCTTGTTTTTGTTGACGTATTTGTAACTTTGGAATGTATTCATCTATGTATCTTATGTATTGTAACCCGATGTTTATTCTGGGATGTATCTATAATGTAATTGAGTCATGTTGTCATGCCCTGATGTTCCGATCGGGAGGATCAATAATGTAAACAAGTCATGTCAAGTCATTGTGGGTAACCCTCTGATTGTCTAAGGGTTAAAGTCCCCACAGTTCTGGGGCACTAGGGTTATTAGACTCTCCTAGTAGAGGTCGGCCCTGGTAGGGTTTTAGTCATGTCAGGATTAGTATAAATAGAGAACTGGAGTCTATATTTATCACACAACTCATACACACTCAAGTGTAGCGCATAGTTGAGGAAGGAGAAGACACTAGGGCTAGACAAGAAAAATATTACTGCTATCAGGAGATCACTTACTATTTTGGGCTTTTACTTTTTTGGTGTTGATTCTATCTCTGAGGAAGTTGCGGGGTTTTCTCCATTTATGGTTTCCCTGAGGAAAAACATTGTGTTCATTGTCTCTTGTGTTTGATTGCTGTACTTGTTATTCTCTCAGTTAAAGATCCTAATAATTCTAGCTTAATGTTGAAAAACTAACATGGTATCAGAGCTAACCTAAGAAGAAGAGACTGTGCAGCTGCGGGAACTAGGGATTCCTAATTTGTGGATCTTCCTCCACAAATTTTCAGCAAAAGTAAGGTGGAATAACTCTCCTCCTTAGGGCGCATCTTTCTGTCGAAGCAAAATCCAATTCTGAGGTTTTTCAGTTTTGGACCCGACACTACTGCCAAAAATTAGGAATTTTCACAGAAGAGGAATTTTTTAGTGAGCCCAGGCCTGGATTGATCTCCTCCCCAAAATCGAAGTTAGGGACAAATTTCAAGACATTTGGGTGGATAGATCTCCGGAAAAGCAAAACCCTAATTTTCTCCTGAACCAGCTCTATAGGATTTCAGCTCAAGTTTCAGATTCGACATCTTGAAATGGTAAGATCTAAAATCTTTTGTATTTCCATTTGAGGTTCTCAGTTAAGATGTCTCATCATACCAAGCTTGATGAAAATATTGAGGGAGCTGATAACTTCCAATCCTGGAAGTATAGGATCTCCTTGGTCCTGGAAGAGAATAAATTAGACTCCTACATCCATGAGGAGGTTCCAGTTCCAGAGGGAGATCAGGCAAAGACCTTACATAAGAAGAAGATGGTTATGGAAAAGACGATCATTGTTGATTCTATCATTGCTGAGACTAAATTGGACAAAAAAGGACCCCCCTGAAGTCTTCTTTGGAGTTTTATGACTCTCTAAACTATGAAAACACCGTCAAGCATGTACTAGTTCGGGCCCATAAAATTTATGAATCAGTGATGTATCAAGCATTCTTCTATCTCTTCTTCGAGCTTGCCAAAAATGAAGATGGTCCCGAGTTTGCTTTCTTGGACTCGTTAAACCTTTACAAGAAAGAGGGGAAGGGAAGTTCATTCACATGTTTTTTACATCATGGCAGCAAGTCTTATTTCCTTGAAAAAAGCACCAGTTTTGAGTCTATCAACAGTTGGGTCCTAGTATTTTGACCTTATCATGATTCAAAGTTTTCTTAATCCTCCAGTTGGTCTCTTTTCTAATTATATGGGGAATCTGTCAATGTCTCCTACATTGCAAATTTGTTTCGTTGGTCCTTTTGTGTCAAAAGCTGCCTAAGACACTTTTGTGTCAAAACTGCCTAAGTCACTTTTTTGTCATTCTCACTATTCAAGGATTAAACCTTTGTCGGCCATTCTACAGTTTCCTTGACCTTTTGTGTCGGCCATTCCCTGGTATCAGTTCATTACATCATGTCTTCAGCGTTTCTTGTCGTGAAATTCAGTACCAATTCCAGATCCAATTAGTCTTTGACTTACCTCGTGTTGGATGATGAAGGATTCCTTAAGGCCTTCCTTCCAATGGATCTCTTCCTATCGACTGAAACACCTCTTGCTCTGGGAATGAGATTTAGAGTTTTATGACAGTACCTTGGGAATTGTAGTCATCAATGGAAATTTCCCTCGCTATTGGGTAGTGGGAATACCTTAATGTCTCCTACTCAACGGATTCTTCAAGTCTTCAACTTCAAGTCCTTGTACTCACACTTGTTCGAATGTATTAGGTACCTTGGGGACCATTTTCATTAATAGTGATTTCCCTCGCGTTTGTTAACGGTTCTCATTATTAACCGTTAATCAAACTGTTTCCTCCATGTTTGACTTCAACTCCTTTATTCGCATGGTTAGGATTCGTACCTTTTGGGCAGTTTGGATTGAATACCTTGGACCGACAGTAGCATCATCATTTTGATATTTCCCAAGTTGGGCAAGACCTTGTTACACTTTATATGACATTTTGCTGAGACATAGATCCACCTTGTATTTTTGTGGCTATGATTGATTGTTGAGCATGGATCCACTTTGTTCATTTATGGCCATGACTCCTTTAGATTTGATATGGTTCCTTTTTGCATATTGAGCAACCATTATAGTTTCATCAGTTATACATATTTTGGATCCGGCTATATCTTTATGGCGATGTTTTGTATATGGACTCGTATGTCCTAGAGATTAGTTTTGTCTGACATTTATCTCTCTTTCAGGTACCTTTGTTCGAGCCTTTCGATCTTGGATTCTCTGCTCTCTCCATACATAGCCATTTCCTTTATAATGTATTTTGGCTATCATCTTCCCCTCTAACCTCATACATTAGGGGGCATCTGTTATAGCTCAAAATGACACATCTCTGCTTGTGACCACTTTCCCATGATTATGTTGCATGTCGACACTTCCATGATGACACTTCATGAAAGTCACTGAAAAAACACCTAACTTGGAGGACCCTTATCTTGAGTTTTGTAACTCCGTTTGACCTCATCTCTACACTGTTGGAAAGGTATTTCTGTTATATAAAACTTTCTAGAAGACATCAAAGTTTGAAAATTCCCCAAAATACCATAACAATGATTTTTTTTTACGTTTACGTGAGTTTCCTTAAGGAAATCCACGTACGTACGTGAGTTGCTATATATAATACTCGCATATGCCTTAAATACGGAACTTTCTACATTGCAACCTACGTACACCTCCAGAAAAATGTCAAAAAAATACATATTTTGAAATTCAGGTAGTTTGGGTAGTTATGCAACCGACTCCTTCAGTTGTAACTACTTTGTCTTCGACCCTAACTCTTCATTAAGCATATAAATAGAGGTAGGGAGGTCCATGAGAGGGGATTCAAATATTTGCATTGTTATGCTGGAGGAATTGGGACTCTCTTTGCCCACATCTTTTCCCTAGAATCTATCTCCTTGTGTTGCAGAGCTTGGAGGCTGAGTTCCTTGGAGAAGAGAAGCAGCAAAACTAGATCAAGGTTTCGTGAGGTGGCGAACTTGAAGAAAAGGTATATTTGTTCTTGTTTTCAAGATTAATAAAGATGTGATGTCATTGACTTCCCAAATAATTGTTCAATGTGTGATTGAATCTTTGTTTATGATGATATTATGATGTTAATCAGATTATTATTTCAGGTTTATTTGATTATCATTGCTTTATATGTGGTCATATTGGTTTGAGGAAGGTATAATTCATTCTGCAGGTCTCTTGGAGCAAGAGGAGCAAGAAGAGGATTGAAGGGCTACTTGGATCAACCTTCATTTGGCTAAGGTATGAACCATTCTAATCTATGAAACTTGCTTATATATACTTGCAGAACCATTTGCATCCACCTTTTGAACCCCAGTACGTTGATGGCCTCTTAAACCCTAGCCATAGGAAACTTTCCTTTACAACACACATCCAACTAGAGATTAAACAAGTCATACATTATATTTTTCATCCATACTTCCTTGCAACTAGCCGAGCAAGTGACAACATACTCTGCCTCAGCTATACTCGGTGCCACACATGATTGCTTCCTGCTAAACTAGGAGATCATGCCAGATATACCAAACTGAAGCATCAACCTAAGGTGCTCTTTCTGTGAGTGGAGATACCTCCCCAATATGAATCAACATAACTATTAATATTTTGATTCACATCATATCTGAGCTCATAATCCACTATACCTTTTAGGTACGTCAGAACATGCTTTGCATCTATCAGGTGAACTTTTATCAGATCCATCAGGAACTAGCTCAGGGTGTTCACCGCAAAGCATAATTCCAGTCTCATATTCATTAGATACATCAATGATCCAATCATCTAATGATACATCATGGAATCAACCAACTCAGATGAAGTATCACTCAGAAGCTTGAATTTAGATGCCATAGGTTTGGTCATTTCCTTGCAGTCCAACATTCTGAATCTCTTCAGAATCTCCATTGCATACTTTCCTTGACCAAGGAAGATCCCATATGCACTCTGCCACAACTCCATGCCTAAGAAGTAATGCTCATACCTAGGTCATTCATATCGAGCTATGTAGCAAGTCTCTTCTTTAATATTTAATGAGTTCCTCATTACCTGACAAAACCAAGTCATCAACATATAGTAGGAGTATCACTGGTCTTCCATCTTTCACATTGAAGTAGAGGTTGGAGTCCTACTTACTCTTGGTAAATCCCAAGCTCATCGGAAATGTATCCATCTTGTTGTACCATGTCCTCGATGCTTGTTTCAATCCATATAAGGCCTTCTTCAATTTGCACACATGGGTCTTCCTACCATGTGTCTCAAATCCAAGTGGTTGTTCCACATAAACTTCCCCCTCGACTACACCATTCAATAAAGTTGTCTTGACATCCATCTGGTGTATCTTCCATTTAATAACTACTTCCAATGTAAGTATGGTCTTAATGGAAGTGTACCTCGCCATGGGTGCAAATATATTTTCGCAGTCTATGCCTTATTTCTGTCAGAAACCTCGTGCTATGAACCTTGGCTTATATTTCTTGATGCTTCTAGCTGTAACATGTTTGATCTTATAGATTTACTTTGAATTCATGATAAACTTATTCTCTAGTTTCATAACTATCTCCCAGACATCATTCTTCATGATCAACTGATATTTCTTGATCATATCATCCTTCCATTCTTTCTCTTCTATACACTCTTCATAGGTGGAAGGTTCTCTATCAATGATGTCACACAGCAAGGCCACATAGTTATTGTAGGTATTTTCCCCTTTTCTCTCACTATGTATTTCTTCTGGAGTGCGATACCTTTCAGCTTCGCGTATTAGCTCCCGTGACCATGCTAGTTTCCTCTTGTGGGAGTCATTCATGAGGATTGTCTCTACCAGTTCTTGTCGTTCTGTCATGTCATGATCTTTAGGGTCTTCTAGAATTGCTTCTCCAATTTTCATATCTTGTACTCTCGTCTCTTTAGTTTCCTCAACTTCTTGGATAGGTGTCCTCCTGGATCTGAAGTATGTAGATTCTTCATTAAAGGTTACATGTCTACTAATGTTGATATTCTTGAACCCTGTGAGGTATATTTGGTAGGCCTTTGATTTATCACTATATATTATGAATATACCCTTCATCCCGGAAGGATTGATATGGGTCCTTTTATCCTTTGGAATATGTATGTACACCAAGGAAAAAAATATTCTCAAATGGATGACTTCTGGTTTCTCTCCTGAGAAATCCTCTTTATGATTCTTGTTGTCAATTACTCGATGATGTGTACGGTTATGTACATACATAGTTATTCTTGTTGCCTCATCGCAAAGGTTCATAGGAAGATCATGTTCATGCAACATTACTCTTGTTTCTTCCATGATGGTTCAGTTCTTTCGTTCCACAACCCCATTCTACCGATTATTATATGAAGTGCTCAACTCCCTCTTCGTCCCAAACTCTCTGCATAGTTCCTTGAATTCATCTGATGTGAATTCTCCGCCATTATCTAACTGTAGAATATTGATCTTCCTATCAATCTAGTTCTCGATCAGGGTTTATATTCCTTGAAATTGCTAAAAAACTTCACTTTTCCCATTCAAGAAATATATCCAAGTCTTGCATGAGAGATCATCTATAAAGGAAACATGGTACACATACCTATTTAATGATCTAGAAGACATGGGTCCACATACATTCGAGTGTACTATCTCCAGTATTCCTCTGGCCTTTCTCTCACTTTTGGGAAATGTACTATTCACATTCTTTCCTTGTGAACATCCTTTGCAAATTCCTTCATGCTTTTCCTAGATCTCTGGTAATCCTGAGACTTCTTTTCTTGCCATCAGTAGTGCTTTATAGTGCACATGTGTAAGCCTTCTATGCCATAGTTCGCTTGGTTCAATTGACTTATGAACTAGTTATTGTTCAGGCTATCCATTTATATTGCACAAGCCTTCATCTTCTTCTCCAATCACTATTGCATCCTCTATTATTTTTCTTCTAGGCCACATCAGAACTTGGCCATGGACAAAAGAAACCCTAAATTCCTTTGCATCTAGTGCAAAGATGGAGAAAATACTCTTCTTCAATCCTGGAACATATAGCACATCCTTCATTTTTAAGTATTTCCTAAAGTCAATCTTCTATGAAGCCTCTCCACTCCCTTTTATGGGGTATTGATAATCATCCCCAAGTTTCACCTTATGTGGTGACTCATGTTCAGACATATTGACGAATGATTCCAATCAATGCTATTCATGTGAGAGAGTGCCCGCAAGTCCTACAGTTAGCACATACTCTTCATCTAAATCATCCTTCTCTCATATGAATCTTTTGTTTGTTGGTTCATCATTTTCGGCAATATGAGCATGGTGTCTCTTTTTCCTGATGGGACAATCTCATGCAAAATGTCCCTTTTAATCACAAATGTGGCATTGAAAATTTGAAGGATCTCTTTTGGTCTTCTTTTGTTTCTTGTCCTTCTTCTTGTTGCGATGAAATTTATGCTTCTTCTCCTTCTTTTTGAAATTCTTCCTAGTGTGAACTATGAGAGCTTTTTCTTCACCTTCTCCCATCTTCTCTTCTCTTGGCATGAGTCTAGCTTCTTCCTGTACACATTCTTCTTGGAGTTTGTTGAAAGAGATCAGAATCCTTATTGCAAAAAACCATTGAATTAATGAATCCCATGATCTAGGGATACTATTCAAGGTAGTCATTACAATTTCTCCTTCTTTGACATTCTCTTCAACTGCTTCAAGTTGTTCTTTGGTTTGAGTCACCCTTGAAGTAAGACTCTATAGTCTCGGAGTTCTGTATCTTCACATGATCCAGATTTATGTTTGAAAAAAATGAAAGAGAAAATAAATAATCATAATCACAGACATTTCGCAAAGATAACCAAGATACAGTAAACACATATTCTATTAAATGGCCAAAATAGAATAGACTGTAATACAATTGCTAGAATGGCGGCAGCTATCTCTGAGAAGAGATGTGGCTTCTACGCTCATCCGTGCCAAGCTGAATACAAAATGAGGCAAAAGGGGCCTATTTATAAAAAATAAGAGGGAGAGAACCCCAAAAGTCCAAAACATAACCCTAGAAGATGAACCGTCATAAAATTTCCACCCCCAAGGTGGTAAGTTGAACAATCAATTTCCCAGGGTCATTACTTTTCCATACGAAATCGAATTTGGGCACTCGATAGCTCATTTGAAATATCTATCCAAGATTTAAAATTTTGAGTGTGATAAAATGTATTCCAAAGAAAACCATAATTTCCAAAAAACGTCGTTTAGGGCCTCAATACAACCCCAAAAGTTTGGGACCCAACAAACTGTAGAAAAATAACTACGAAACTGCCACAATGGACAATTGTTTTGAGCCAGTGGAATAGGTAGGTGGCCACCGATATCCATCTAGATAATTCCTCCCTCCCTCAGAAGCAATGGTCTCCATTGCGTTGAATCCCGTATCATATCTCGAAATGTGTGTTGAGTTGATCTCCTGGTGTGACATTTGCTGAAGTGAAGAGGTTGCTTTTCATTGGCATTTTGAGAGGGCTAAATGTTTTGTGGATGATTTTATTTTGGGGAACCTTGAATGCGTGGCCTTGCATCATAGAGGTACTCGGATGGATGAGGAAACAATGATCCGGATTTATGTGTGAACGAAATTAAAGAGAAAATATAGAATCATAATCATAGAAATTTTGCAAAGATAACAAAGATATAGTAAACACATATTCTATTAAATGGCGGAAATAGAACAGACGGTAATACAATTGCTAGAATGGTGGTAGCTATCCATGAGAAGATATGTGGCTGCTACTCTCATCCATGCCAAAATGAATACAAAATGAGGTAAAATGGGCCTAGTTATAACAAGGACAAGGGAGAGAACCCCAAAATTCCAAAACATAACCCTAGAAGATGAACAGTCATAACGTTTGTGGCCCAAGGTGCTAAGTTGAACAGTCAACTTCCTGAGGTCATGAATTTTGCATGCGATCTCTGATTTGGGGACTCGATATCTCATTGGAAATATCTATTTGAGATTTACCAATTTTTACTATGATCAAATGAATTCCAAACGAAACCACTTGGTCTCCAGAAATGCCAAAAAGCATCATTTAGGGCCTCAAAACAACCCCAAAAGTTTGGGACCTAAAAAACCGTAGAAAATTAACTAGGAAACTGCCACAATGGACAATTGTTTTGAGCCAGTGGAATAGGTGGGTGGCCTTCAATATCCATCTGTATCATCACATTCTTTAACTGGTTCCTCAAGTTCATCTTTCCTTTGATGCTCTTTCCTTCGAACATCTTTGTCAAAGCATCATATACTTCCTTCGGTGTCTTGAATGAAGACAAATGGGGGATGAGGTGATCCTTAATAGAATATGCAATGATTCTCTTGGCCTTATCCATGCTTCTCTTATGAGTAGACTTAGCATCATATCCATATGGTTTTGGAACTTCTTTACTGATAAATTGATCCAAGTTATTTTCTTCAAGGATCAAAAATATTATATACTTCCATTCTTGGAGGTTATCAGCCTCCACAAGATTGTCCTCAAGCTGAGTATG
The DNA here is from genome assembly GCA_001517045.1 of Pseudotsuga menziesii. NCBI lineage: Eukaryota > Viridiplantae > Streptophyta > Pinopsida > Pinales > Pinaceae > Pseudotsuga > Pseudotsuga menziesii. The sequence goes on along the minus strand of LPNX010913121.1, from coordinate 10,785 downwards.
GTGAGTCATATTTTCAAATGAGGACCTCAAATGGAAATATAAAAGATTTATATCTTACTGATTTGAGGTGTCTAAACTTGTTCTGAAGCTTGTTCACCTAAGGTTTGTCATAGAAACCCTAATTTTACAAACTTGGAGTTTGGGAATTCTATTTGGACAAAAAGATATACCTCCTTGAGGCTAGTTTCTTAGCAAGGTCACTTTTTGAAAACTGAGGAGTGAAGCCTCCAGGACTTAATGCCCTAGTTCCTCTCGACAACAGTGACATGCTAAAAAATGAAATTTCTCCAACTTTGAAATTTCTTCCATCGAACAATGTTCCCTACTAAGGTGAGTTATCTTAGCCCTCTTTTCTTGATGATCTATGGAGAGAACACCTTGAACTAGGAAGCCCTAGTTTTCACTGCCAATGTACAATGCCTTCTTTCAAAGAGGCTCTGATACCATGTTAGTTATTCTTTAGATCTGATTATTCTATGTATGATCTTTATCTGAAAAGATAACAAGTCCAGTAAGATGCATAAGAAATAAAATATACATGAGACGCATAGATTTTTACCGGGGAAACCATAAAGGATAAAATCCAGCAAACTTCCTCAAAATAGTAAGATGATCAAAATCAGTAATAAGAAGTATTCAACAACTATCTATCACTCCTCCTTTCTCTCTCTCTTACATACGAACTTGAGAGTGAGAGGTGTGTATAAATGAGGGAGAGTGCCTCCTTATTTATACCCTTTCAAGTGACTGTCCAAACATAATACTGGGGACCACATGTCTTCCCTAACATAGATGACTTCTCCCAGAGAGACTCCAAATACATATTACATGATGTTATGCTAGGGATTATTTCCCCGAATTACAACGAAGGTTGTACCTCAAGTTCTAGACATAATTAAGACATCCCGCAAGGGGGTAAACATATACCCAATAGGCGTACAACAACATGCAATGATAATATACATAAGAATATATTCTAAAGTTACATACACATCGAAAATGAGTAACATATTTATGTTCCATGGCTGAAACCATCCTCAACTGTGACCAAAGTTATCATGTACCCATTTGTGGGAAACTCACATTCCATCCCTTGCCCCCCGACAAAAAATGATTCCCTCCAACAAACACCACAATCAAGGAATCACACTGGTATTTTTTGGTGTGCTATATATTTTTCTTATTATATGTTGTACGATATCTATTTGATTTCTTGAAACAATTCCCTAGTTTCGAGAATGCTTTATGAATTCTGGAAACATTCCCTATTTTCAAGAATCCTTTATGACATTTGGAAATAGTTCCCAATTTTTTATAATCCTTTGAGCAATGGAAACAAATCCACCATAAAAAAATGGATCCTCCAAGTGGAAATATATCTGTTTTAATCATTTAAATTCAAGAAAATCCCGTCGTTTTGGATATGGATATGGAATACCCCATTCTGTTCCATATCGGGAGAGGGAGAATATAGGTGTTGGGTGACTTAAAAGTGTCAAAAAATAGACAAGATATTATATTTATTTTGGTTGTGTTGAAAATGGTTTCACACAGATGTCAATTTTAAATCATTAAAGACCTTGCTAGTTGAAACCTTAGAATGTTCTCTTTTAATTTAAACTTTTATATTTATACTTATGTCTTCATTTCTTTGAATTATGTTTATCCCTAACAAGATAATGATTGGAATTCCACTCATTCACACACACAATATCACAATTCCATTTGTCAAACTTTAGAATTTTAGAAAGGTGAACATCATGGTTTGAAAGCAAGAGGAAATCCCCCATTTGTGGTAAACTGACATGCCCCCCCTCTAGAAAAAGAAAATATTTCCCTCTAAAAAACCATAATGCATCAAGGAATCGTGCTGGTATTTTTCCTTTGCTTTATTTGTTCTTATTGTATGTTGTACAAGAATTGTTTCTAGGTTCCAGAAACAACTCCCAATTTTCAAGAATTGTTTGACTATTGGAAGTAGATCCACCACAACCAAAAAAGGATCCTCTAATTGGAAACAAATCAATTTGAAATTTAGGTGAATCGTGTCATTTTGGATATGAATCATGGAATCCCTGATTCCATTCCATATACTTCATAGTGAGCATGTGAAAGTTAGTTCCATTTTCAAGTGTGGAAAAGACAAGTGAATCAAATTCCAACAATGAAAGAATATTTCCTATGACATAATACCCTCCCATCAAAAGAACCTAAGTGAAAATATAAAGAATAAGGTTGGTAGTATAACATGTTATCATACTCCTATTCAGTTTAATTATTTGTGTGCCCAAAAACATGTCAGTGGAATTTTGGTGAGCTATTTATGGAATTTGGACATGAACACCAAGGAAAACTTTTAGATATCAAAGACATCAATGTTAGTTTTTCTTTAGATATGATTAGTTTATCTAGGATATTTATCTAAAAGAATAACAAGTACAACAAGATGCATCAGATATAAAAGATACACGAGACACAAATAGTTTCACCAGGGAAACCGTAAAGGAGAAAACCCCACAAAAATTCCTTAGAATAGTAAGATGATCAAAAGTAGTAATAAGAAGTATTCAATAGCTACCTACCTCTCCTCCTTTCTCTCTCTCTCTCTCTCAATGACAAAATAAGTCATGGAGATAAAGGGAAATTGCCTAAAAGTAGCAAAAAAATAGATAGAGGTAAAAGCAGGAAATTTTTGCGAAGGGAGGGCGTAGTTTCCTCTTAGATAACTCAAAAAAGTTGTAAGGAAAAAATTAGGAAAGTTTTGAATAGGAGGGTACAATTTCTTTATGGATCCAGTCTCAAAAGAAGGGAAAAGCAGAAAGTTGTCGTAAGAAAAAGCAGCAACTATTTGACTAAGGAGGAAACAGTTACAAAATAAGAGGGGTGACTTGGACATGGAAACATTTCCACATCGTCCTACATTCCAAATTTCCCAAGGAGGGTGCTTATGTGGCTAGGGTTAGGGCACCCAAGGGGTTGTCTTGCTCTCACAGGTCACCATTGGCCTCCAATTGCTAAACAAATCATCCAAAATGATATTAAAGGAGAATTCAAGCCCATTGCTTAAGTTTGGTTGATTATTTGATTGATTGATACTATGTGAGCATTATTTTCTGAGTGATGCACCTTAGAGCTTTGGGAGATCAGTCCCAAACCTTCTCGTCCACACTCCTTCATTCCCATTCCCTTCTCTTTCCAGGTATGGAGGGGATGATGTACATCCAGCGAAGTAATCTCAGTCATATTTTGCATCCTCCATCAAGTTCATGTTGAGCTCCAGTGAATCCCATGCTTCCTCTATTCTCTTAGCCCTTCTCGGGTCATGTTTTGGGCCTCCTGCTTATCATTTTGAGTCCCCTGATGTAATGGTCAGTGAATATTTTTATCTATTATATATAACAACTCATCAATACTGTTATTTATATCTTTCAAGTCTAAATATCACTATCCCTTAATTCTGCATACTCAGTTTTATATGTATAAGCTTAACTAGTTATTTAAATGAGGGATTTGAGCCTCCTACTGCAATAATAACTAAGTATTGTTCATGGGAATGGACTTGGATGGTATGATATTATTTAATATGATGTATTAGTATCTTTCAAATTAAATTATCAGGTATGATACGTTTCTGTTACAAAATTCAAGCTTATTTGCACACCCTTGCTAGATTACTAGTTAATTTTGCCTAGTCTAGTTGTTCTTTAATTTCAGAGATTTATACTCATTAATTTTTGGTTCTGTAAGTTTATAAATATAACTAAAATATATACCTACCCATACATCATCCCATACAATAAATTCGTTGAGGATGTACTGGGTTTTGGGATCCTCCATTGTGCAAGGTCTTACCGGGCCAAAACTCCCCAAAACCTTCCATATCTGTTAAAAAATGTATGAAACCATTTTTTATGTTATCTGAATTATTTATCAACCCTCTGCAATGTTCCCAAATCCCCTGGTTGAAAGGACTGAACTACTCTTCCTAGTTTCACGATTGGGTGGCCCAGAAGCGTGGAAGTAGGCTTCTGCGGAGCGGATTCTGAAACCTAAATGCAACCTGATATAAATGTGTTATGGAATAGGAAATTCACTATATAAAATTAACTTTGGTTTCTTCCCACTTCCTACTCCCTTGTCTACAATTTATCCCAACAAAATACCTTCATTTTCGAGTCAGCAATTTACTGAATGTTTGTAGGTGTAATAGCAAAAATTTAATTTAAATTGCAGCAATAATTAGTGTTAAGGTATGCATATCAGACTTGGTACATTACATTCATATCAAAGCATGTTCCTTCATATCTACTCTTGATATTCAACAATGGCTCCAAAATACGATTTCGATAACAAAAGAAAGATCCCTCACGAGGAGGAAGTAGAATTTGTGGATGGAAGATTCCACGAAGAAAGGGATGAGAAAGATGAGTTCATAAACTTTGTTAAGAGCATGTTGAAAGGTCTTCAAGATATTTCAGCTAAATAGTTGGGAGTGAAATATGGAGAAGGAAGCAACATTGGATCCCAATGTGAAGAAAGAAAGGTCATGGGTGGGGCTATTTTTTCCAAGACTAGGCCTCAAAATAGGCCACTTGAGTATAGATATGAAACAAAATTGCAGCCACGAACTACTATGGCGAAATTTGTAGAGATCCCTTGTTGGAATATAATCCGTCGGGATTATACGTTATTGTAAATATTAGGAATATGAAGAGACTCTTAGATGTGTGATCCCAAGAGTCATCATAGATGTATAAATAAAGGAATTCTATGGAGAAATAATAAGAATTCAGGAGTTATTCCACCTGACAATGGTATCAGAGCCATTCATAACTCCTGCATGTACAGTCTACATTCTGCTGCTATCTACACCCTGGGCTTTCCTCAGTCTGCAGATTGCATGCATTGGTGCATGCGCTGGCTGCTCTATCATTCATGAGTGATGCGATAGTATCTCTCTGAGCTGAATGAGTCGCCCTCCTCCTCTTGCATATTGTTGTTGAGGCTTTTCCTTTGTGGAGACTGTACGTTTGATGCGTAAATATTTTTGCGTCGTTTCCTTAGTGGAGATATTGTTATAGCTGTGCTTCAGCTCGTGGTGTGTGGGCGTTCTCCTTTGAAGTGTGTGAGCACCCTCTAGCTACTGCATGTTCTCCTTTGAAGTGCAAGAGCACTCTCCAACTCATGAACCCTACTCTGGTCACTGCATAGTTTGTGGGAACTCTCCTCCTATGAAGTGAGCGAAGTATTTCCCCATATCTTGTGTGGAGACATCTATTGAATTGTCTGGTTATCCTCCAGTTCGTGAAAATTGCGTGGATACCTGCCTTCTCTTTGTGTGGAGACCATCTCACTATTCTCTGCCTTGATCCCATTCCTGGTACATAATCATGTTCTGAATATTGTTTTTGTGATTGTGCTCTATCAAATATTGTGAGATATCTGTGAGGAGCCTATGCGTTCCATATTTGAAGCTGTAATAATATTTTGTGCTTTGTGAGCTACAAATTCTGACTCTGAGTTGCACTCCATGGGTGAACTGCTACCTCAATGAGAGGGACATATCTTGAGAGCTGTGAATTTGACTGATAATAGAAAGTTGCGACCAACATATATTGAAGACGCCTTGATGTTGAATGTTTGTCGAAGATCGGTGAGAAGATTAGGATGAAGAATCACGCCTTTTGATTTGCATGAAGACTGAACCTATGAAATGCTGCTGCGTTTTATTTGAATCCCGATGACTGAAGACCATTGGTGGAGACTCATGCTTTCATCAACTGCATGGAGCTGCTCGTATTCCTAGAGCCTACAACCCTCTACGTTGTGTTGCTCGGTTCATTGAAGACCGTAAAGACTACGTTGAAGTGTATTTCTGTAGACCGTGAAGATTGTGTTGACAAGAAGGCTACGTTCTAATCTCTTGAAGAAAGCCTTCTTTTCTTTGACCTGCGACCTGCTCTGCTTGCGTTGGTGAGAGATTGTTTTCTACTAGTTTGAAATCCATTGAAAGCATATTTAAAGTTGGTATTGTAGGCTTGAGAGGATTAAGTTTGTATTTCAAAGTTTGTATGACAATAGCAGAGACATTGACATTGTTGTAAAGCTTGAGGAAGGTGCCAGAGACTTAGACCTACACCTTTACTCTTTCTTCTTTTTCTCCTATTGTTTTAGTTGCAAGATTCAATCACAGAATATGCAATCTATAGCATTTGTAGTTGATGCCACTCTCACTGGAAAAGACACTTATCCAGAATGGTGGAGGAAGATCAAATCTGCCTTCATCTACAATGACCTTTGGGACGGTATTTGCGAAGGAACCACAATAGAGACAGAAGCTGGAGGGCCCATAACCAGAGACCCAGGACCTCCAGAATCCGAGAAAGAGAAATCCATTTGGAAAACAAAAGAAAAGAAAGCTTTAGCGGTAATCACTGCCACAGTAAGTGAAGAGGTGAGCCAGCACATATTGCCTGCAAAATCATGTTTTGAAGCACTAAAAACGTTAAAATATCTATATGATTCACACTCTGAAATGGAAGTTATTCAACTAATGCTAAAACTATTCAGTTTAGAAGTAAAAGACAATGATCCCATGTTACTTGCCTCTAAAATCAAAGCTATCATGCACAAGATTCAAGCCACTGGTATGAAACCAGATCTTCCCCTTGCAACATTTGTAAAATATTTGTATCCTTCTCACTCCAACTATCTTGAGTCGTTGCAAGCAAGTGACAAGTTCAAATCACTGACATTTGACACCCTGGTAAAGAAGATAGCTGACAGAGAGAAAGCTTTTGGTAAGAAGACAACCGATCATTCTGGAGAATCACTTTGCTTTGCTTAAAAAGCAAAGAACCACACCAAAGACTAATCCAAAGATCATCCCAAAGGAGAAAGCAGCAAGAGAGGCAAAGGAAGAAGAAACTTCAAAGGTAGAGGAGGCAGAAACAACTCCAACAAAAGATTAGATTTGCAGTGCAAGCATTGTGGAAATATTGGACACACAGCAGATCAGTGTTGGGCTTCATGGGACTCCATCAAAGACAGACATAACCAGAAGAAAGATGACAATAAGAACCAAGATGCTAGTAAATATTCAGATTCTGCTCATTGTATTGTTGCACATTGTAATCTTGCTATTAATGAAATGACTTCACTTTCATCTTACACAGATTGTTGGTTACTTGATACTGGTGCAACATCACACATGACTTTTAGAAAATACTGTTTTGAAGAACTTAATGAAACAATAAATGGCATAGTTTACTTTGCAGATAAGTCAAGTCTTGAACCAAAGAGAATGGGCACCATTCGGCTGAAGATGCCTGGATTCCCTGATTTCTTGTTGAAGAATGTTCTTTATCTTCCAGAGTTGCAAAGAAGCCTGCTGTCCTTGGTGAAGATTCAACAGCAAGGCCATTCCATCCACATGTTTGATGGAATCATAGAAATAAGAAATTCCTCTGACAACCAAGTCATCATGACTGGATACGAAGATGGGAAGCTACTGAAGCTAAAGGGTTCATCTGCAAGGGTTCAAAACTATGCCTACCTCTCTCAGCATGGATAAGGTAATTTGTCATCAAGTTTATTGTGGCATGCAAGATTTGGTCATTTGAATTATAACAGTCTTCATTTGTTGAGAAAGAATGGTGTATTTGGTTTGCCCACCATTCCCAAAGAGAAGAGCAAATGTGATGCATGTATATTAGGGAAACACAGTAAGCCGTCATTCCATGAATCTAATTTCAGAGCAAGTAGGAAATTAGAATTAGTGCATTCTGATTTATGTGGCCCAATGCCAACTCCATCTGCCAATGGGAATAAGTATTTTATGACCTTTGTTGATGACTACTCAAGAATGTGCTGGATTTACTCATTAAAGACAAAATCAGAAGCATTTCAAACATTCAAGGACTTTCATGCATTGATAGAAAAACAAGCACAATAAAAAATTGGTACACTTCGTACTGATAATGGGAAAGAATACACTTCAAATGCTTTTGAAGATTATCTTCGCCAACATGGAATTGCACATCATACTACAGTTCCCTACAATCCTCAACAAAATGGTGTAACAGAAAGAATAAACAGAACCATAATGAATATGGTACGCTCAATGATATTTTTTAAGAATGTAAAACTAATGTTTTGGGGTGATGTAGTGAAATGTGCAGCCTATTTGAGAAACAGAAGTCCCTCAAATGCTCTTGATAACAAGAATCCACATGAAATGTGGTTTGGCCATCTCCCTTCAGTCAAGCATCTCAGAGTTTTTGGTTCCACATGTTATGCCTTGATTCCAAAGGAGCAAAGAAACAAGCTTGGTGCTCGAAGCAGAAAATGCATTTTCCTGGGGTATGAAGAAAACTTCAAGGCATACCGTCTATATGATGAGGTAAACAAGAAGTTTGTTATTTCTAGAGATGTCATTTTTCTTAAGACTAATAAAAATGACCAGTCCATTGAGAGACAGCTTGATCGTTTGGAAAATATCCTCATCCAAAGAAATATTCTGAAAATGAATATGAAATTCCAAACCTTGAAGGGGGGATTCCTATTATGGATCAACCTTTGGAATTTCCATATGAAGCACCAACTCCCTCGCATGAAGAAGTTCCTGCTACTTCACCTAAACAAGAGATTCAACTGGATGATGTGATTGAGAGAATTGGAAGACACAACCTTGAAGAAAATGAAGCACCACCAGCTGATCAACCAGGACCATCATGAAAGATTCCTAAATGGGCCACAAAGACACTTGAAAGTGTCCATCCGGATGAAGTTGGAAAGACGGGAATGAGAAGTTCAAAAAGACATGAAGATGGAGGAGAAGTAGATCATTTAGGTGATGACATGGATGTATCATTTGATTGTGAATTTAATTTATCTGCTAACTTTGAACCAACTTCCTTTGAAGAAGATTCTACTCGAGTTGAGTGGGAAAGAAGCTATGCAGAATGAGTATGATGCACTCATGAAGAATGGAACTTGGAAGCTGTTTGACCCTCCAGTTGGAACCAAACCAATTGGCTGCAAGTGGGTGTACAAGAACAAATACAGATCAGATGGCTCACTTGAAAAGCACAAAGCGAGGCTTGTAGCAAAAGGCTATGCATAGAAGGAAGGAATTGACTATGAAGAAACGTCTTCTCCTACAGCAAAATGGGCTACCATCCGTACCTTACTCTCTTTAGCTGCTCAGAATGGGTGGAAAGTTCATCATATGGATGTGAAGACTAATTTCTTGAATGGAGACTTGAAAGAGAATGTCTTCATGTCTCAGCCAGAAGAATTTGTTGTGAAGGGAAAAGAACAAAAGGTATGCAAGCTTGTCAAATCCTTGTAAGGCCTAAAACAAGCGCCTCGCGCATGGTATGAAAAATTAACCAAGCATCTTTTGAAGTTAAATTTTGAACATTTTGATCTTGATGATGCAACACTATTTATAAAGAAAGTTGGAATATCTATTGTGTATCTTGTGGTGTACGTAGATGATCTTTTGATGACAAGGAACAATGAGAGCTATATAGCATCCATAAAGAAAGATTTGAAAAAGATCTTTGAAATGACAGATATGGGACATCTCCACTATTACTTAGGAATTGGAGTCACTCAACATCCTAAGTACATATTCCTATCTCAGAAAAAATATGTTGGAGAACTACTAGACAAATTTTGCATGACAGAATGCAACCCTATCTCTACTCCAATGGAGCAGAAAATGAAGCTCACATCAAGTGAAGGAAAAGAATTCGAGGATGCGACCAAGTATCGACAACTTGTAGGAAGAATTATTTACCTTACAACAACTAGACCAGATATTTCTTATGTTGTTGGCATACTTTCAAGGTTCATGCATAAACCTTGTGAAGGACACTGGTCAGCTGCAAAAAGAGTTCTAAGATACTTGAAGGGGACTCAAGACGTTGGACTCAAGTACTCTAAGGTGGATGACTTCAAACTTATTGGGTACTCAGACTCATATTTTGATGGTGATAAGGAGACAGGAGTATCAACTTCTAGATACACTATGAGTCTTGGATCAGCAGCTGTCTCATGGAGATCACGCAAACAGTCAGTTCCGGCAGATTCAACAACAGAAGCAGAATATGTGGCTGCAGCTGAAGTAATGAAAGAAATAGTATGGATCAGAAAGATACTTGAAGATTTGCAAGAAAAACAAGAGAACTCCACTCCATTATTGATCGACAATACTTCTGCAATCAAGTTGGCTAAGAATCCCAGATTCCATGATCGAACCAAACACATCAACACAAAGTATCATTTGATTCGACATCATGTAGAGGCCAAGACAGTCCATCTTTGACATTATTCCACAAATGATCAAGTTGCAGACATCTTCACCAAAGCGCTTGGACGAGAAAAGTTTGAAAGATTCAGAAACATGCTCGGACTTACTAACACCCCTTCGGATTAAGGGGGGGATTGTTGGAATATAATCCCTTAGGATTATATGTTATTGTAAATATTAGGAATATGAAGAGACTCTCGGATGTGTGATCCCAAGAGTCATCGTAGATGTATAAATAAAGGCATTCTATGGAGAAATAATAAGAATTCGGGAGTTATTCCACCTGACATCCCTAAAGAATACCATGAAGCACAGGATGAAACTATTTCTACATGGGAGGATAAGTCACTATTACATTTCGACCAAAAATCCGACGGTTACTTCCGACGGCGCATGGATTTTGTCTTTTAAACTCACCAAAAATAAGGAAGTTAATTTTTTTTTTTAAAGGTTTGGGAATCACCGTC
>LPNX010913109.1:570659-588541 GCA_001517045.1 Pseudotsuga menziesii | reverse complement strand
ATGCTCAATCTTGGAGTTAATACGGGAAGTTAGTACATCCCGTAGTCTAAGTAAAAATCCTAGTTAAAATGCTTAAAAAGTCTCAAAACTCAATTTATTAGCAAGAAATGACATTATACCTCTTTAACCAAGGTTTGTGGATGAACTTTAAAGCTTTCTACTCAATATGGATGTTTTATGAAGGAAATGAAAGATATCTAAGAGGCAAAAAGGGGTCAAAAACGGTGCCCAACACTAATATGTTTCGGACCCTTTTTAATTGCAAAGGACATTTTAGACAGACTCTGAACTAGGTAATAAGGTAAATTCAAAGGGAACCCAATAAAAACAGACATCAACCGCAGATGGTAAACATAGGCTGAAGAGAGGCGACCTTCACAGGTCACGTACCTGTGGATTAGGTCCAAGACAGGTCGCCACTCCTTCTTAAAGTATTTCCGGGCCACTCCAGCTCTGAACGATACCTCTTAACAGGGATTCTTCAGTAATTTCCTCCATTCAGTTATATCCATTCGCTAGTACTTAAACCATCGTTCGCCTACCAATGGAAAACCAGTAGCAAGTGCAACCGAACGCTCGTCCACTCGAAACTAAAGATCACCTACCTTGACCTGAAAGTCGGCCAAAGACACAGAAAACACCCTCGTCACTTCAGGGTTTGAATCTGAAAAATTACTAATAAACAGCAACCATCCCACAGCCTCGACCTTGGATAAAAGTTCGGGGTTTGTATCAAGGAGCTTCATCTCACAGGGCTCGACTCTCACCACCGGCGCCATAACTAATTGTGCACATGCACGAAACCTCACCTGGAAAAGATACCAGAGGTCAAAAAATGAGAGCGAACTTGAGAGTGAGCACTCAGGGTGCAGACCGAGGAGAAAAACTAAGCAACGGAACCCTATGCGTTCATAAACCAGCCGCGACGTGCATAAACGCAGCCGATAGCCCTAAAACTTCGGCATGAAGGGGAATGATAACACAGTAAGGCAATCAAAATAAGAAATGACGGTGAAACAACTCCAGATTGAACTGATCTTGCCATTATTTACCCCAGGCTATTGACGTAAGACCACTCATTGCACAGACTACAGGTGCTAACCGATCATGGAGCCACGACACCACATAGGTACTCGGAATTGAATGTGAATGACAGAACTAAGTACCCGCGCAATGATGCCATATCAATTTCACAGCAGGTATATCGGAATTGGAGGCGATGACATAAATTAAGCTGATGTTAAACAATAATCCTATGTCACCCTTACCGTAGATTTGATTTAACCTTCGAAGGTGGCGAGCCATGCAACATAATATAAAATGATCAAATCAAAACCAAACTTTGCAATATAGACCATGTTATAGAAATCAACATTAAACTATTATGGTGATATTGATTATGGTTTGGAATCCGAGAGGTAACTTAGGATCTGGCATGTTTGCATAAAATATTAGTCCTTGGATACTCTAGGACCTTGCCACACTTACATTGAACCAACCATGCATACCCATAAATTCACGTCCAAATGAAGCCTATGATAATGTGCCAAACCATACTATGATCAATCATCCAATTTCGCAACCTTATCAACATCTATAATAATAAAATCAAATAGCAAAATCAAGTGATAACTGTTTAGATAAGATTTCAAGATTAGGTTATGAGAAAAAGATATGGAAATTATTAATACTCATCCCTTGATTGTTAATGTAAATCTACCCAAAAATAATAACTTGATAATGGTGATTTTGTCAAATAATCTATAGTTTGCAAAGGCTGCTTAACCAAAACATAGAATTTTACTGATTCAGTAGCTCGCAGAATGTTATCATTTCAGTAGCCGGTGATTCATTCGAGTCTGTCTTGAGAAATTCGAACATTTCATCAAACAAAATAGGATTTTGTTTGATGAAATATGTATTTTGTAAGGCTGTTGCGCAGGGGCACAACAGGTCCTCAAATGAGGTTACAATGTTGGTTGAGTTAAGTTACTTTTTAAGGCTAGCTTTGGGCCATGAAATAAGCATTTTACTTTAGGGTGTGAGATGTGTGCACAAATGATGTGTATAAACCCCGGCGATCTCACGACCGAGACGCAAAATGCAGATAAATAATAGTAAATGACAGTAAATATCTTGCAAAATAACTAATTCTTCCAGAAAATACAATGTACACAAGTAAATGAGCGCAAAAGGAACTAATCAGATTGTAGGAAACACATAGGGGTCTCAATTACTAAGCTCAACTAAAGGGGCTCGCATACAAGGAAAATAGGACCACAAAACAAACCAAGGGGTTGTAATGGATCAGATCTGGACAAAAACAAGTCGGGAAGGGGTAGAACACAAACATGGGGTCTGGAAAAAGGGTCTAAAACACCAAAAGGACTGAAAAAACTATAGTTCACACCTATTGACGGAAAAGGTGGGATTGGGGTCACACAAAACTGTGAAATAGTCGCAATTGGGACATAAAATCAGTTGGAAAGGATCAATTCGCATAAAACAGGGGTTTATGCACGACAAGTCACACAAAATAGGGTTTTATGCGCGACAGGTCACGCAAAACTGGGTCATAGTAGTGATCAAGGTCGCTCTTGGAGCTTGGACAAGTGCAATCTGGAGTTTTGGTCCAGGTCACACTTATCGAGGCAGAAGGTGCAACCTAGGTCACACTTATTGGGAAAAAAGGTGTGACCTAGTCGTATATTTCTTCCAAATAAGTGTGACCTGACTGTAAGTGAGGATTTTTTTTTTCTAAAAATGCTACCGGCTTGGCCCATGGGGGCAGGCACTCAGGAAAGACTGGTTTGGATTTGCTGCGAGGGGGTCAGATCTGTGAAAGGTGAAGGTACCAAAGTATAAAAAACCAGTAGAAACACCTGCAAAATCAAATATCTGAAGGGATGGAGACAGTGGAGTCATCAAAACTGTAGTGGAAATTTCTCCCCTACTACGTGCAAAAGCACCTACCCTAGATCAACTGGCTCATAGGGTAGAGTTCATGGTGTGAAGTATTTCTCAACTTCATCTGCAATAACAAATAATGACAATAACAATATTTTTTTATATATATATTTTATCTAACTAATAAAAAATGATAACATGCATACCTTTCCAGAATGTGGGCCACTGCAGTTGTCTAAGGAAATGCTCCATTGGCTCCATGGTTTGGTTCTCCAGTCGTCTCCACTAATGGTTTTCAAAATAGGGGGAATGGATCCAAATGGGTATGGAGCAAGCTCAACATACATTGTGGGAGTGATATGGCAAAATATGGGAATAATGGTTGAAGGTGAAAAGTAATGTCATGTAATGTTTGTGGGGAGACCTTCACAATGTATTTATAGGATGATCCAAGGTTTTTTGACCCATGGTATTTTATTGTGCATGGTATTTGTCCATGGTTTTGACCCATTCTCATTTTAGGGTTTTTTTGTCTGTTACAGCTGATTTTACCACACATGGTTGATCACACTTTTATGGCCTTCCATGTCCCTCTACAGACTCTTTTGACCCCATGGACTATTTTTGTACCTTTGATGTTTCCAAGATTATCCCTAAAAACATTCATTATTTGTTGTACGTGACTTTTAAACCCTTTCTCGCGTATATACGCGGATATTACCCCTAAACCCGTGTACATCGGGATGTGTGCAAAAGGCCAAATATTTTTGGAGTTTTCCTTGATGTGGATTCGAGTCACTTGTCTCTTGGCCTTCCATATGCCTCAAGATCACTTGGATTTGACCTTCCATTATCCCATTGAAGCACTATATAAGGAACCCTTTGGATACATTTAAGGAGGAGGAATTAAAGAGCAAGAAAACTATAGTCCATTGTTGTCATAGCTTGCTTATACTTGAGTTTGCATCCCTTTGTCCCTTGGAGCAATTTGTGTTCTTCCCAAGCTTGCCTTTGTTTGTGAGCTTGATATCAAGAGATGGAGGATTGAGGTGGTGGAGGCCTAGGTGGAGGACTCAATTTCTCTGGTTCGCAGACGTGCCGACAGAAGTTGTCACTCATGTAATCTCTAATTTATATTAATAGAAATATCTTTTCATGTCCAATGATGTGCATTTAAATGAATATTGAATCCATGGATGCTTTTAATTGCTTATACATTATTGATTATATATGTTAGAGTAGGTCTAACACCATTATATATCATGCTTGTCTTGTTTGCTATTATTGAGAGAGAAAATTGCTAACACAAGCAGGATTGGAAAAAGCTCAACGGGGATCTACATCAACCGTCCGGAATAAGGTATGTTTCGATATCTTTTAGTGTTAGATGTTTTATTTCTCTTGCATATTAGGAAGGTATTGATTTCTGTGGTTTCTCTGTCTGTTGTGGTACACCCCAAGCCATAGGGAGTTTTCTCCGTAACAGAATTGGCGACCATACTAGGTACGTTCATTGTTTTTATTTGGGGGTTTTCGGCATACAATGTGCTTGGTATTATTGACTTGCTCTTTTTTTTTCCATGTTTCTATGTCAAATTTTATAGTATGTTCATCCATTGACACTCCCCTTTATTGGTTTGACCCTTGGCCTACTTTTTACCACTATCTTCTCTGTATACACAGGTTTTTGGCCAAAAGTTGCGTACATACATGGATTTTTGGCAGAAAGTCGCATATACATGCAAATTTTTGGCCAAAAGTCGTGTACATACACAGTTGTTCTTTAAACAATTGCGTACATCCTCCCTTTTGGTTGAGTTTGATGTAGTGGGAAGTTGTTGGGTGGGTTGTGAGTGTGGTTGGGTCTTCCTGGGTTCTGATGTTGTCTATTGGATGCTTCTTTTGTGACCAGAGACCGCTTTTTCATTGATTTTTATTTGAAAGTAGTTTTAGTCATTTATCTTTTTTGCTTTTCCATTAGTGCATTACTTTTTTGTCTCGGTGTCTTGTCGGGCTTATGTTTTATACTTGCTACAGAGACTGAGAATTTTAAATGACTTTTATTGCATTTTTCATTCTTTTATATTGAAAAATACAAAATAGTTCCACTCTTAGTTGCATCTTAGATATGGATTTGAGGAGGTACTTGCATTGGATTTCTTGGATGAGAGTGGTATTTAGGCTTTCATATAGGAATGATTGCATATACATTTGAAGGAAAAATTATGCACTTCACGTAGTAGGATACCCTGTTTTTCATTCGACACAGTGCATTTGCATTGATTGTTAGGTGTGCATTTTACTTCTTGTTGCATCACAAATTCACTAGTTTTATGGCCATTTCCTTTTGAGTAATCACAGCCATTAAAATCAACACATAATTTAAAATGATCTACACATTTTTCTTTGATAGGGTTCACAAACAAGATTAGGATTTAGAGTCTTGGAATAGTTCATTGTAAGTCAATTCTCCAAGACTATTAAACACAAACAATTAGGTGTCTGTCCAGGTGAGAGAGAGAAATCCTTGGTATAATTATTGTTTCTCAGGACGCTCCTCTTACACGGGAGTTAAGCACGAGGCAGTTCCCACGATTGTGATTGGGATGACCCCTGGTCACTTTCTATGAGCATCGGAGATATTTCTAGGATTGTATTCGTATCTGGGGGCTCTTTTGAGTTTCAAGCTTTGCTACCCTACCCATATGGTCGATCCCACCTGCGATTGTTCACCTGAGCATTGATTTTATTGGGGTAACCTTAGTTTCCTTACCTAGGTATCGAGGGGGTACTTGTAGAGGTTATTTTGTAGGTGTCTTGGCCAGGTACAGGTCGGACAGCATAGTTGCTTTATGCATTGAAGATGAGGGCCACTATAATTGGTTAAGTACCTCTGCCTCTAGTGCATGGGAGTCTCATGCCTCTCCTAGGCAAGACATACCTGCTGCATTTGGGAGCTCACGTATCCTTCCCTTGGTTTGTTTGTATTTTGGTTGTAGATTTTCTTAGGAGTGTGCTCTTTGTGCACTAGTTGGCCTTTGGGATCGAGGTTACTTGAGTATATTTATGCTCTCTTGAGTTTGGGTCCTTTTATTTTTGGCATGCCTAGTATCCTATCACCCGTCCTTGGTCCTAGTACAGATGCTGGTGTCGGACTTGGGGTCATCACAACCCCTTACCATGCTCATAGATTTGGGAGTGGTCACATTCTGCCCTCTACTCCATCTGTGGAGGATGTTGACTCCTTTCTCTCCATCTTTACACTGGTGGTCACCCTCAAGGGGCTGGTGTTGGGCAATAGGGCAGACCTGGGTTTAATCCTTTAGTGTCGCACCAACCAAAGACCCACCGTGTTGGCCCTTTCGGCAACAACCTACGCGCAGGTTGCAGTCTCACCCGAAACAGCAATGGGGTGCCGCAGAACCAGGTTTCTGCAAGCAGAGAGGGGTATTACTGTACCTTAGCCTTTAATAACTTATCAATCAACAGTTACACAACTTTACCATTCGCTTATAGATATACAACTTCGCAGATAGATAAATAACCGTGACTTGCTTAACCCACTATAGGGAATTCACAGCGAAGCTTTATTACTAGCAGTGATCTATGTTATCAGATGTATACAGTTTTAATGCATAAGAACAACAGAAATAGAAACAACACAATAAAGCACAACACCAAATATAACGTGGTTCACCCCCAATGTAGGGGCTACGTGCACAAACTGTGTTTTATTCAACTTGCTACAAAACCACAGTTTGATCTGCGCACTCAGCTGCAGATCCCTTCAGTCCTTCACAGCCGCGCACACAGCAGCAGGCCTCTGCACACACAGCTGCAGATCTTTCTTTCTCTTCTTACAAAAACCCTCTGCGCACACAGCTGCAGAGGTCGTCCACGCACACAGCTGGGACTTAACCTTTCCTTACAAAATCAACCTTAGCTTCGCCTTATTCTTTCTTACATCATAAAAAACCTAACCTATCTTCTTTGCACAAGCGCTTATTTATACTGCGCATTTTTACAAAACCATGGTCTTAAACCATGGGCACCCAGAACCCTAAACCCTGGATTTCAACCAAGGGTTTATTACAAAAAAAAGGAGTTTTAACTTCCCCCGACACCCCTAAGACTGTTTTGACCCGTAACTCCGCTTACAAACTCTCTGCTTAACTGCGGAGTTACCCAAACATGGAGTATGCGTCCCAACAGCTGGTAGTGGATGTATGAACGTTGGGTCTACACATTACTTTCCTTTTTATGTCCCATCATTCACCGCAATGTTTCCTTTGGGTGCAGTTGTCATGATCATTCCTCCCTATATCCTATAGTTTGGATTCTTTATTGACTATTTTGGGTTGTTTTGGACTAATATTGTCATCATGTAGGGTCTAGTTTTTGTACACTCTCTCTGAGGCTTTGACTTGTTCATGCCTATTTCAGGTATTATGTCTAAACTGGCATATAGGTTAGGATTTCACATCCGCTTGCATTTTGCATAATCTTATGATCATTTCATCTTAAACTTAGGTACGAACCCATTCCATCTTGTCACAGAACCTTCTTGCTGCTTTTAGAAGTGACATGTTGTGAATGGTAGAGCTTTCCCATACATGGGTACCCTAGTTACATCATGTTTTTCATTTGGTGCCCATGCCATCATTTCTCCTTTAGGGTGTGGGAGTCCTTTGTATAGTACCGCCATGACTTTGAGCAAGAGCTTCATACTCCTCTTGACCTTTATGTTGGCCTTTTCCCTGGGACTCCCTTGTATATGTCAAGTTGTAATTGCATTATCATGAGTTTTGCTTACCTTATTGAGCCTTATGCTGGCTTCCCTGACTTTGATTATCAGCCATATAGCCCGAGCTTGTCTCATGTCTAGCAAAGGAGAGCCTTTTTATATATATTTTGTAGCTTGATTCCCCATTTTTTAATGGGAGGGGACTTTCGCCTGAGTTTCGTTATCCTGCACATGTTCCCTTGCATTGAGAATAGGTATGTTCTGCTACTTGGAACTAGTTTGTTTGCCCCTTGACACTTGTCTCCTCCTATATTTGTAACTATAAAGCACTTTTATACTTTTTCAAGATTTTCAAAATATCTGAAAAAGTCCAAAAAAAAATAAAAAAACCAAAAAGATGGACAGGGAAAGATGTTATCTTTGGAAGCAATCAAGTTGTGTCTCCTTCGAACAGACCATTGTATATCACATCCGTTGGTTGGGTTAGTAGTTTGACTTTAGGAGTTGTACTTGTATCTCTAAGTTTACCTCCACCGACTGGTTAAGCTTCCAGTCCCTATGGAGCCTCTGTCGATGCCTCATGCATCGCAGAGATGTCCTAGTTTTGTATATTGAGTCTATGTTGCCTACATTCAGTCACCATTCGCCTTTATGCTCTTGTTCAAAGGAAGTTGAAGCCTGAGTCGGCCATTCTTCAGTTGTCTTGACTTTGCATGTCGGCCATTCTCGGTACTATTACTGGTTCATGCACATCTTGTTCGAGTCCTTCCACATTATACAACATTGCTGAGTACCTCGTGTTGGTTGATGGGGGTCCAACGGATTCCATCCCATCGACTTGAGATCATTTATTCTAGGATAGGATTCTGGAATCATTTGAGTGCCTTGAGACTTATAGTCATCATTGGTAAGTTCTCTTGCCATCGACAATTTTGGGAATACATCAATGTCCCCTGATCGATGGATTCTTCCAAGTGTTCGACCGCAACACATTTATTCGCACTTTTTAGATTGCACTCTAGTACCGTGATTCCCATTTTCATTATCGGTGGGTGATCTCGCATCTGTTAACGATATACATCAATGATCGGTAATCAGATGATGGACTACTATGGCCGACCTCGACACCTCTATTCACATAGTAGGACATGTACTTATAGCGGTTTGTGTAGAAGACTTTCCATATTGGTGGCATTTCATATATGCTACCTCCTTGATAGTGCCAGTGTTCATGAGATTTCAGTTCTCGTGACTTGATTCCAGTGTATGTCAAATATCTTCAGCCATTATGGAGATCTTGATCCATGGTATGTCTTCAACTTTCATGGAGATCTTGGTCCTTTGTATATCTTCATCATGGAGATTCTGATCTATTGTATATTGTACATGGCAATGACCACACATGTCACAGTTTGTATATCATGACTATTCATGGCCATTGTACTCTTATGTATCTGGGACTTCTATATGTATTTGCAGTCATGTGTATTTTGGGATGGATTTATAATGTATTTTTGCCATCATGTTACCCCTCTAACCTCACACATTAGGGGGCATCTATTACAGCTGATCTTACCACACATGGTTGATCACACTTTTATGGCCTTCCCTATCCCTCTACAGACTCCTTGGACCCCATGGACTATTTTTGTACCTTTGATGTTTCCAAGATCATCCCTAAAAACATTCATTATTTTTTGTACGCGACTTTTAAACCCTTTCTCGTGTATATATGCGAATATTACCCCTAAACCCTCGTACATCGGGATGTGTGCAAAAGGCCAAATATTTTTGGAGTTTTCCTTGATGGGGATTCGAGTCACTTGTCTCTTGGCCTTCCATATGCCTCGAGATCGCTCATATTTGACCTTCCATTATCCCATTGAAGCACTATATAAGGAACCCTTTCGATACATTGAAGGAGGAGGAATTAAAGAGCAAGAAAACTATAGTCCATTGTTGTCGTAGCTTGCTTATACTTGAGTGTACATCCCTTTGTCCCTTGGAGCACTTTGTGTTCTTCCCAAGATTTTGTTTGTTTGTGAGCTTGCTATCGAGAGATGGAGGATTGAGGTGGTGGAGGCCCAAGTGGAGGACTCAGTTTCTCTGGTTCAGAGACATGCCGACAAAGGTTGTCACTCATGTAATCTCTGATTTATATTAATAGAAATATATTTTCCTGTCCAATGATGTGCATTTAAATGAATATTGAATCCATGGATGCTTTTAATTGCTTATACATTATTGATTATATATTCTAGATTAAGTCTAACACCATTATATAGCATGCTTGTCTTGTTTGATATTGTTGAGAGAGAAAATTGCTAACACAAGCGGGATTGGAAAAAGCTCAAAGGGGATCTACATCAACCTTCCGGAATAAGGTATGTTTTGAGATATTTTAGTGTTAGATGTTTTATTTCTCTTGCATATTGGGAAGGGATTGATTTCTGCGGTTTCTCTGTCTGTTTTGGTACACCCCAAGCCATAGGGAGTTTTCTCCTTAACAGAATTGGCGACCATACTGGGGACATTCCTTGTTTTTATTTGGGAGTTTCCGGCATACAATGTGCTTGATATTATTGACTTGCTCTTTGTTTCTCCCTGTTTCTATGTCACATTTTATAGTATGTTCATCCATTGACACTCCACTTTATTGGTTTGACCCTTGGCCTAATTTTTACCACTGTCTTCTCTGTATACGCAAGTTTTTGGCCAAAAGTCGCGTACATACATGGATTTTTGGTGGGAAGTCACATATACATGCAGCTTTTTGGCCAAAAGTCGCGTACATACGCAGCTGTTCTTTAAACAGTCACGTACATCCTCCCTTTTGGTTGAGTTTGATGTTGTGGGAAGTTGTTGGGTGGGTTGTGAGTGTGATTCGATCTTCCTGGGTTTTGATGTTGTCTGTTGGATGCTTCTTTTGTGACCAGAGACTGCTTTTTCATTGATTTTTCTTTGAAAATAGTTTTAGTCATTTATCTTTTTTGTTTTTCCATTAGTGCATTACTTTTTTGTCTCAGTGTCTTGTCGGGCTTGTGTTTTATACTTGCTGCAGAGACTGAGAATTTTAAATGACTTTTATTGCATTTTTCATTCTTTTATATTGAAAAATACAAAATATAGTTGCATCTTAGATATGGATTTGAGGAGGTACTTGCATTGGATTGCTTGGATGAGAGTGGTATTTAGGATTTCATATAGGAATGATTGCATATAGATTTGAAGGAAAAAATTTGCACTTCACGTAGTAGGATACCCTGTTTTTCATTCGACACGATGCATTTGCATTGATTGTTAGGTGTGCATTTTACTTCTTGTTGCATCATAACTTCACTAGTTTCACGGCCGTTTCCTTTTGAGTAATCACAGCCATTAAAATCAACGCATAATTTAAAATGAACTACACATTTTTCTTTGATAGGTTTCACAAACAAGATTAGGATTTAGAGTCTTGGAATAGTTCATTGTAAGTCAATTCTCCAAGACTACTAAACACAAACAATTAGGTGTCTGTCCAAGTGAGAGAGAGAAATCCTTGGTATAATTAGTGTTTCTCAGGACGCTCCTCTTACACGGGAGTTAAGCACGAGGCAGTGCCCACGATTTTGATTGGGATGACCCCTTGTCACTTTCTATGAGCATCGGAGATATTTCTAGGATCGTATTCGTATCTGGGGGCTCTTTTGAGTTTCGGGCTTTGCTACCCTGCCCATACAGTTGATCCCGCCTACGACTGTCCGCCTGAGCATTGATTTTATTAGGGTGATCTTAGTTTCCTTACCTATGTATCGAGGGGGTACATGCAGAGGTTATTCTATAGGTGTCCTGGCCAGGTAGAGGTTGGACAGCACAGTCGCTTTATGCGTTGAAGCTGAGGGCCACTATAATTGGTTACGTACCTATGCATGTAGTGTATGGGAGTCTCGTGCCTCTCCCAGGAAAGACATACCTGCTACATTTGGGAGCTCACGTATCCTCCCCTTGGTTTGTTTGTATTTTGGCTGTAGATTTTCTTAGGAGTGTTCTCTTTGTACACTAGTTGGCCTTTGGGATCGAGGTTACTTGAGTATATTTATGCTCTCTTGAGTTTGGGTCCTTTTATTTTCGGCATGCCTGGTATCCTATCACCCATCCTTGGCCCTAGTACGAACGTTGGTGTCGGACTTGAGGTCATCACAACCCCTTACCATGCTCATGGATTTGGGAGTGGTCACATTCCGCCCTCTACTCCATTTGTGGAGGATGTTGACTCCTTTCTCTCCGTCTTTACACCGGTGGTCACCCTTACAAGGGTGGTAGTGGATGCATGAACGTTGGTTCTACACCTTACTTTCCTTTTTTTGTCCCATTGTTCACCGCATTGTTTCCTTTGGGTGTAGTTGTCATGATCATCCCTCCCTATATCCTATAGTTTGATTCTTTATTGACTATTTTGGGTTGTTTTGGACTAATATTGTTGTCATGTAGGGTCCAGTTTTTGTACACTCTCTCTGAGGCTTTGACTCGTTCGTTCCTATTTCAAGTATTATGTCTAAACTGGCATATAGGTTAGGATTTCACATCCACTTGCATTTTGCATAACCTTATGACCGTTTCATCTTAACCTTAGGTACGAACCCATTCCATCTTGTCACAGAACCTTCTTGATTCTTTTAGAAGTGACATGTTGTGAATGGTAGAGCTTTCCCATACATGGGTACCCTAGTTACATCCTATTTTTCATTTGGTGCCCATGCCGGCATTTCTCCTTTAGGGTGTGGGAGTCCTTTGTATAGTACCACCATGACTTTGAGCAAGAGCGTCATACTCCTCTTGACCTTTATGCTGGCCTTTTCCCTGGGACTCCCTTGTATATGTCAAGTTGTAATTGCATTATTATGAGTTTTGCTTGCCTTATTGAGCCTTATGTCGGCTTCCCTGACTTTGATTATCAACCTGCATATAGCCCGAGCTTGTCTCATGTCTAGCAAAGCAGAGCCTTTTTATATATCTTTTGTAGCTTGATTCCCCATTTTTTACTGGGAGGAGACTTTCCCCCGAGTGTCGTTATCCTACACATGTTCCCTTGCATTGAGAATAGGTATGTTCCACTGCTTGGAACTAGTTTGTTTGCTCCTTGACACTCGTCTCCTCCTAGATTTGTAAATATAAAGCACTTTTATTCTTTTTCAAGCTTTTCAAAATATCTGAAAAATTCCAAAAAAAAATCAAAAAAACAAAAAGTCGGATAGGGAAAGATGTTATCTTTGGCAGCAGTTGAATCATGTCTCCTTTGAACAGAGCACTGTATATCACATCCGTTGGTTGGGTTAGTAGTTTGACTTTAGGAGTTGTACTCGTATCTCTGAGTTTACCTCCACTGACTAGTTAAACTTCCAGTCCCTATGGAGCCTCAGTCGATGCCTCATGCATCGCAAAGATGTCCCAATTTTTTATATTGAGTCTATGTTGCCTACATTCACTCACCATTCCCCTTTATGCTCTTGTTTGAAGGAAGTTGAAGCCTGAGTCAGCCATTCTTCAATTGTCTTGACTTTGCATGTCGGCCATTCCCGGTACTATTACTGGTTTGTGCACATCTTGTTCAAGTCCTTCCACATTATACAGTGTTGCTGAGTACCTCGTGTTGGTTGATGGGGGATGCATTAATGCCATCCTTCCAGCGGATTCCATCCCATCAACTTCAGATCATTTATTCTAGGATAGGATTCTAGAGTCATTTGAGTGCCTTGAGACTTACAGTCATCAGTGGTAGGTTCTCTCGCCATCGGCAGTTTTGGGAATACATCAATGTCCCCTAATCGATGGATTCTTCCAAGTGTTCAACCTCAACACATTTATTGGCACTTGTTAGATTGCACTCTAGTACCTTGATTCCCATTTTCATTATCGGTGGGTGATATCATGTCTGTTAACGGTATGCATCAATGACCAGTAATCAGACGATCGACTACTATATTGGTCGACCTTGACACCTCTATTCACATAGTAGGACATGTACTCGTAGCGGTTTGTGTAGAATACTTTCCATATTGGTGGCAATTCATATATGCTACCTTCTTGATCATGCCAGTGTTCATTAGATTTCAATTCTCGTGACTTGATTCCAGTGTATGTCAGATATCTTCAACCATTATGGAGATATTGATCCATGGTATGTCTTCAGCTTTCATGGAGATCTTGTTCCTTTGTATATATTCATCATGGAGATTCTAATCTATTGTATATTGTACGTGGTGATGACCACACATGTCACAGTTTTTATATCATGTCTATTCATGGCCATTGTACTCTTATGTATCCGGGACTGCTATATGTATTTGCAGTCTTGTGTAGAGTTTGATTATTGTATTATACTGTTGGATGGCTGGTTCTTCCACCTAGATCTTCATCACTCCACTTCTGGGATGGATTTATAATGTATTTCGGCCATCATGTTACCCCTCTGACCTCACACATTAGGGGGCATCTGTTACAACTGATTTTACCACACATGGTTGATCACAGTTTTATGGCCTTCCCTATCCCTCTGCAAACTCTTTGGACCCTATGGACTATTTTTGTACCTTTGATGTTTCCAAGATCATCCCTAAAAACATTCATTATTTGTTGTACGCAACTTATAAACCCTTTCTTGCGTATATACGTGAATATTACCCCTAAACCCGCGTACATCGGGATGTGTGCAAAAGGCCAAATATTTTTGGAGTTTTCCTTGATGTGGATCCGAGTCACTTGTCTCTTGGCCTTCCATATGCCTCATGATCACTCGGATTTGACCTTCCATTATCCCATTGAAGCACTATATAAGGAACCCTTTGGATACATTGAAGGAGGAGGAATTAAAGAGCAAGAAAACTATAGTCCATTGTTGTCGTAGCTTGCTTATACTTGAGTCTGCATCCCTTTGTCCCTTGGATCAATTTGTGTTCTTCCGAAGCTTGCCTTTGTTTGTGATCTTGATATCGAGAGATGGAGGATTGAGGTGGTGGAGGCCCAAGTGGAGGACTCAGTTTCTCCGGTTCGAAGACGTGCTGACAGAGGTTGTCACTCATGTAATCTTTGATTTATATTAATAGATATATCTTTTCCTGTCCAATGATGTGCATTTAAATGAATATTGAATCCATGGATGCTTTTAATTGCTTATACATTATTTATTATATATGCTAGAGTAAGTCTAACACCATTATATAGCATGCTTATCTTGTTTGTTGTTGTTGAGAGAGAAAATTGCTAACACAAGTGGGATTGCAAAAAGCTCAAAGGGGATCTACATCAACTGTCCAAAATAAGGTATGTTTCGAGATCTTTTAGTGTTAGATGTTTTATTTCTCTTGAATATTGGGAAGGGATTGGTTTTTGCGGTTTCTCTGTCTGTTGTGGTACACCCCAAGCCATAGGAATTTTTCTCCGTAACATTGTCCTTTTTGGAGAGTGTGGGGATAAATCACAATAAATTCTCAACTTCACTGTATTTATAGGGGAAGGAATAATAATGTTTTGGACCATATTTGGTGGAATTTTAGTTGTTAAAGTCAAAATGGAGTAAATAATGGTGGGATAATGATGTACAATTATGGTTTGGACCATAGAGCTAGGTGAACAATTTTTGGTGTTAACAACTATCATCACCTTTGAAGATAAGTCAGAATCCCCCTCCAATTCAGCATCAATATTCCCTACTATTTGGAACGTAGACCATACATTAAACCCATTGGTGCCACTTATTTTTCAAATCCCTTTCTTATACCCCCCCCCCACATGAATAAAGGAATGCCAGTAATGGCTCAACTAATGTTTCCTGGGCTCACATTGGGAATACTTGTGTGGTACCTTACACCAATTTACCCAGAGATTGCTTCCAATCCATTATCCCATTATGAATTTGAACCCATTTCCATTGAAATCCCACCACAAGGACCTCATGCCAAATAAAAAGCACCTATGACCCAACTACTACTAGAAGTCATTAAACCCAATGTCAAGGGAATAAAAATACCCAAGTTGAAATCTTCAATATTCTCAGGTACTACTCCTGCTCCTAGAGTCATCCCAACATCCGCTCTATGCAAGCAATCAGAACATGCTACTAACATGTGCCCCACCTTGTCGAAGCTCAAAATTTTTCTTAACACCCCTGCTAGCATAACCCATGTGACCAACACTTCAGCAGGGGGCATGTTAACCACTTCAGCTACCCCCAATACTAAGACGAAGACCAAGTCATTGCGCACTAACCATGCATGCACAATACGTGCTTATTTTGGGAATTATACCCATCCCTATCCTAATCTCCCACGATTTTAAAACACATTGGTGATCATATTCCTCACAAATCTTGCGATAAAAATACCCTCTCCTAATCATGAGGAAGCAAGCTATATCAATGTCGTCAGTGCAACTATGCCAACAGAGGGCACTTCCATAGGAGGCACTAACACCAAAGGAACCACCACCAAATTCAATAGAACTACCGAAATTTTATCCAAAAACACAACCCCATGGGTGTTCATCATGTGGGAATCATACCCATATAATACCAAGCAAAGCTTACACTGTCATACTTGACCGCACCACTCGACATTGAATTTGGCACATGAGCTTAACCATTCCTGAGCCACTCGTTCATGTAGATTATGCATACAATTGATGTATTACTCATTCCATTGCCCCATACTACACATAGAATGAGTAGTCCATCTCGAGTAGATGAGGCTCGAAGACCAACCCCCTCCCCTTAGGGCATACCCAATAGGGATGCCCATTGTGGAACTTCTCCTCCCCGTTTCAGAGAATGCCAACCATGGTGACATCATCCACATGTCATCGCCATTTGTTCTACTCACTATTGATGACACATTGTCATCCACATGTGAAGAAGACTACGCTTCACCAATAAAATCATCCTTGGTAATGGAATACAACCATAATCCACAAAACAATCCCTAGACACCACAATCCCTCTTCTCAAGTGTTGGGCATCCTTGGGAGACACAAAACTCTCTCCCACAAGTCAACCAACTTAGGATGCCCCTTGGTCGCACACACATTCTATCAATTAGATAAGTTTCATCAATTTCCAACATCATAGGTCTCTAAAACTCAGATTGGTGATGTCATTGATCACCCCCTAGGTTGTCCCTTCCATTTGAATACAATATATTATTTAGTTTTACTCATTTATGTTTTTAATTTCATGGATTGAAAATAATACCAAAATTTATTTGTAATGCAGATGAAATCTCTGTCATATTGCTTCATCGGATTTTCCAATGGCACAAGCCATTGGTCAAAGAACTTGGCGTTAGCTACTTAGGAAATTTATACAGTTTCTCAAAATTACTATACCACATAGGTGGAGTTTACTTGGGGAAAGTCACTAACAGTAAAGAAGAATATGACATGGACATCAGGTTATTTAATGATGCCCTCCACATCGGGATACAACTCCTATATGTGCATTTAGTTTCCCAACTCATAGTCTTGTAGCTGAACAATGTATTTCGTGCCCTCAATCCACTCTTGTTTCACAATTTTTTGTGAGTGCACCTCCTAGTTCAATAATTTGAAACCATCACATTCACACATGTCCCTAGGAATTCCAATGCATTAACTGATCACTTTTCTAATGAGGTCCTTGATTGGCACTTGCTATATCAACAATCAATCTGACCTTGCAAGCAACTACAACATATATATGTGTACCATCTAAGTACCTTCAACTACGCATCAATGCAAATAGATATATAACAGCACCATCACATGAATACATCAAACCACATACATGAGATCAAAATTCTACTAAAATGGAATATACATATATCTCGTCAAAAAATATGTGTTTCATGTACAATATGCGGGGATAATGGTCCAATACAAAAAAACATCAGTGTTATGAGGGTATATCAAAAACCACCTCCCATAGGCCATGCTAATGGAATATACAAATTAGGGATCCTATCCCTATGCAAAAATATATATGAATTCCTAGCACTCAAGGAAGCTCTCTTGGTAATGGGGCCCAAGGGCCCATAACCACCAAAGGAGGCACCACCTGTGAAGCCCCTGCGGGTCGCTCTAATGGTCCACGTGGGTCTTTTGGAGTTGGATTTGGTACTGTTGGAATTATTATATATTGAGAGGGGGGGAGTGAATCAATATATTGCACAGATTATTACAATTATAGCACTTATCAAAATTTGTACTTCAATTTTTTTTGCAT
>LPNX010913109.1:435933-570222 GCA_001517045.1 Pseudotsuga menziesii | reverse complement strand
TATATATATATATATATATATATATATGTATGTGTGTATATACATATACATATACATATATATATATATCTGTATATGTATATGTATGTGTGTATATACATATACATATACATATACATATACATATGTATCTGTATATGTATATATGTGTGTGTGTGTGTGTGTGTGTGTGTGTGTATACATATGCATTTATATATACATATATATGTGTGTGTGTGTGTGTATGTATATATGTATATATACATACATATACATATATACATACATTTTTTTTTCCAAAGAAAAAAACCATTTTATTCATAGCATGAACTGCTCTGTCAAGTTTACATCTTAAGGAACCATCCTTGAGTTCTTGAGACAACACAAAAACCAGTCCTTTTATCATAAGGGTTGTCCTTTACAAATCATAGTTACAAAATAGATCTATAGTCTTTATTGTTCACAAAAACTATAGTCCTGCATACATTGCCAAAAAATACTTCTGTATCTTTTATATTGTTTCATAACGAAGGGTTGATATGCCTTCTACCACTTCTTTTGTCTCCATTAAACCTGGCTAATATGCTAATGCCTGCTTTGAGAGTGAATTAGCTTCTACATTCAATTCTCGATAAATATGAGCAAAAGAAATCCTTTTGAACATGGCTTTCAATGTCTGAATTTCAGCAAGAAGGTGTTGTAAATGTGGAGCTCGTATGGTGTTCTTCCCATTTTTCCAATCCACCACTACTTTAGAGTCACCAAAAATCTGAATGTCCTGTATCTGGGAACTTCTGGCCCCTTTTAATGTTGCCCATAAAGCTAACAGTTCAATCTTGTTATTAGTAGCTTGACCCATGGCATATTTTATCATCATCTTCCTGTTTGTTGAAAATACACAACTGCACCAGCTCCTCCTAATGGAGGCTCTCCCTAATTGGCTCTGTCGAAATAGGCCCATTGCATTTCGTTGATTATTACTGAAGCTCTAATAATTCATGTTCTGGAGATTACATTGTCCCGTTTGTGTTCCTGGATCTTACTCATTAACAGTGATATTGTCATAACCCCAAATTTTCACAAAAATTTAAAAAATTTGATGTAACATAAATTGTCTATAGTCGCAGTTTGTTAACTGCTAGAGGTTAATGGATAAATGAAACAATTAACAAACTAATGATTAACTTAAACACATATAAATTAATACTATCTTAATTTCGATATGTGATGTAAATAATCTGCATTTAGTTGTTTCTAGCTACACTGATAGTTTGATTTTGTCAAGTAGGTGGGAAGTTACTTTCTAACTGGGGCTTACTTAGCGATAGCTAACTTATCTGGATTTCTAGATCTTACAGGCTGACAGGTAAATTTTGAACTAGTAAGAGTTTATTAAGGCGTTAATCCAGATATACTTCTTTTAGCATAAAAAAATATATACTACTAGAGTAAAATTTTGCTTAATAGAATTCAAGGATACTACCAGGTAAAGTAACGTTTATTTTACTTGTTTTTCAACTGTAACAGTACTTTAAAATTCATGTCGTGAAGATCAATACTTTGCCCTACTGATTGACTTTTATCAGAATGATTGCTATGTTAGATATATCTTCTTTCCATCTATACGTTACGTTATTTACCATTTCTTCATAGAGCTCATAATTTAGTGTACCCACACTCTTATTGAAAAAAGAGTTTTATGTTGTTGTTATTTCTAAAAGTTAAAAATACTGCTTAAGTATGGAAATAGACCTAGGGCCTTTCGAGAAATAAGCTTATATAGAACTCTTAGCTTTACCTTTAATTAAGCTTCAATAGAGGAAGTTTGTCAGCTTATTAATGCATTGTATTTATAAATGATCATCTGCCTAAATGTTTTCAAGTTGTGATTCTAACTTCCAAATTTCTTCATGACTTAAGTAAAGTGACAAATTTACATCACCCTATTATTTATTTGTAATAAAAAAATGATACTATACTTTTCTTGGATAGTTCTACTATCCTTTACTACCAAGTCTATACTAACCTTGGTTTGGTTCATCTTAGAGCTTTGGTATCTTATGGAGATCAAAAGATCATGTATTTCCAAGAAATTTATCTTACTCTTAATACTGTTGACTTCATTTAAAAGTAGGAGTTATTCTAGGGTGTAATTATTATTTACTTTCATTTACAAGTAATGATCTATAAACCAGCTCCTTATCCACTAATGTTTGCTTAAACTAGTTCTAACAGCATAGATAGGCATCGTTTATGTCTATAACAAGAAATGGTCAGTAGTAGTATAATCAACTCTTGTTCAACAATTTTTACTATACTAAGACAAAGTTTTATTAAGAAGGATTATAAGATCCTTATGAAACAAGGACATCGATGCAAAATATATTTTGGTTTATTACCATCTAAGATTTCAAGGTTTATAATATAAGGTTTATTTATACTACAAAAACCTCGTTTATTAACCTAGCTTGACTTCCTAGTTTATCATTGGAATGATACATTATTGACTTTGTATTTTATAATATCACTATAGTCGTTGTTTAAATTATTGGCAATGATTTTTTGTCTCGATAAGCAGTGACAACTATATCATTCGACCCACTGTGGATGGAATAATTTGGTGGGCACGTGGAACATTTACCACTATGCAAAGCATAACTTAAAAACTCACGATGCAACCCTAGCTCTCATTCTTGTCGAGGGTTTTGGTCTTTGCTCTGTCTAGTTTACTACGGCCATGAGGGCTCGCTTTCTCATCTCCAGCTCCTATGTTTGTGTGTAGAGATGTGTTGCCACTCTAGTGTGAGAATGGAGAGATACACAGTTTGCATTTGATTTCTTCTGCATGCATTGCATTGTTTTGATGTGCGTGTAATTGTTCTCTGCCAGTAATTTGTAGTGTCGATTTCTTGCACGGCCATTGCCAAGTCTTTAATCCTGCTTCAGTCGTCAGTGTAGTATGCATTTGGAGCCTGTTGCCTCTATCATTAGTGAGCACGCGAGTTGTACTATTTGTTATGCTGGTTTATCTCCTTCGTGGCTTCAAATTTCTTTGCTTCCAGGTAATAATTTGTTTTAAAATTGTTTGTAAGTTTAAGTTACAATTATGACTATACAACTCGGTTTCTAATTAAGGTTTTGTCATTCACCTATAGGTTATAGCTCGCCCTTATGCTGGAAAAAACCCTCTTCAGGTTTGGATTGACAACCAGACTTATGGGTAATCCTCGGTTACAATGTGGCAACTCCCTTCTTGGTAATGGTTAGGAGAAAGGGTTTTCAGTTGGGAATAAAATTACGAGCTCGGTTCCTCCAAACTTTGGTTGTTTGGTTTTCAATTTTTAGATTTAGTTTTTCTTTATTACACCCTTACCTATAGCAGGGTGGCTCCATCCATGATGCCATGACTTGTATCTCCTTTTTCTTATCTTATAAAAGATATACAGCAAAAGAAGGTTTTAATAACTTGATTGTTAGTTTTGTTTCCAAACTCACGCCATGATGCTGGATATACCAGCCATGAGCTGGGTGTTGTAAATTTGATATGTTTAAGCCTTTCGGCCTGACAGAGTAATATACTTGGTTTAAAATATTTCTTTTTAGCTTCGAGCTCTGTCTCAATTATGAATTGGTTTTATAACCTATAAATTATGGCTCTAAGGAATTATAGTCCTTCCTTCTTCGATTGTTAATATAGATAAATATTTATTAAGGCTTTCTTTTGTAATTACATATGTAATTGTGAAGACTGTAAGTTCAGTCTTAAAATAAAATTTATATGCTTATACTTATTAAATTTGGATAAAACCCTAGGGTTACTGTAAAAGAACCCTTAGATAAATATATTCTTAAATTTATTAACTGTGTTGGTTTTTGTTTACCTATATTATCTTGTTACAATAGTATTAGTAATTTTTATCCTGTTTAAATATTTTCTTTTCTTTAAATACAAGAGTTTATACAAATACTGTAAGTTCTTATTATAAAACTGTACTCAGTCGGTGTGTGTAATTTATAATATTAACTTACTTGTTCTGAAAAATACAAGCTAGGGTTTTCCTAAAATGAAACCCTTGTCTAATTCAGTTCTTCAGTTTATTAATAATTAAATTCTGCTTCTTGTTAATTTGGTTAAGTTATTATTACATGTGTGTTGTGTAAATGTACATTTGCTTCCAGAAAGGACTGTAATCGTCTATAGTAAACTTAATCGTTTATATTTATTATTATCCAAGTAAATAGTTTGTAGCTTAGATGTTTTTATTTATAATAGTTAAATAACTTGGTTAGGGTTTCGACCCTAAAGTTTTATATTTACAGGTATAAGCCTGTCTAATAATTATAAATAGTTTCTACATAGGTATTATTTAGTTTTATACTAGTTATTAATTATATTTTCATTGCTTTTATTTAATAAATTGTCTAGTAGAATTTACTCAGAGTTTTTGAATGATATAGCATAAATTATGTAACTCAGTTTACTCTTATAATCTAAGTACTTTGAAATTTAACCCTATTTGGTTTATAGTAAATACTATTTCTAGATTTAGTTGATATTGTTAGAGAATAAACTATGTGATTAGTAGCTTGTTTATTTACTTAACTGTAAGTAATCCATGTAACTCTAATGTGATTTTCTGTTGCATTTCATTCAGTTACTAAGGGAAAACAGAGAAGTATAAACATATCATAACATTGTTTAACCTCCATAATATTTTAACATAAATAAAACTACTCTACCATCTGTAAATACACAATCTTATCTACTCAAACATTCTCTTATATTCCTAAACATTCTACCTGTGCTAGAGTACTACCTGGATTTCTAGGTGTGGAAAAACACATACTAGAAATTATTTCTATTCTAACATATCACTTTTCTAATCAAGTTAATTTCTTCAATCATTTTAAAAGACTGCTAGATTCTAACATTCTACAAACTAACTCTGTAACATTAACATATCAGTCCAACTCAGATTGATTGATCTAATACAGTAAAACAAAATAATGTAGAACCTGTTTAGGACAGATGACAATAGCATTAGGAGGTTGTTCCTCCCTACCAATCTCCTAGAGAGCGCTCAAACATAACTTCCTCAGGACCCCCGAGCCTGTTCCTGGTCTTCTTGGCTGAGAACTGGTGGAGAAGCAAACAATAGACTAGTTCAATAACTCAGTAAAACACCCTGCTCTCAACAGTAAGATCTTTTAGCTTAAAAGCTGCACTATATCACTCAACAGTTATCCCCTCAAACTCTTTCCATAATTCCCTTCCATTGAATTTCTCTGAAGTACATTCAGTCACCTGAATGATCACCTCTCTAGAATGAGCAGCCTCAGTTATCTTCAATGGGAATTTTTATAAATATTGCCTAGGTCTTTTGGGTCAGTTTTCATTAATTGAGCCACTTGCTCTAATTCCACTTTCTTGGGGAATCATGACGCCAATTGTAGGGAGGTTGCCACGTGTAACAGTTGGAAGTGGTTTGAGGATGCTGCCACATGTCCGTTTGCTCTCCACCCAGTCTCCTCCACCAATTTGACCAGTAAACACTCGTTTAACAGCTCTCCTAAGTTGTTGTCTCCTCCTTTATTTATTTATAATTAAAATATTCAGAATTAAATTAAATATCCTTGACTCTGTTGAGTCATCAATTACAACTTAGCATAAAATTTAACATATTGTCCTCAAATAACATCAAATAATATAAAATTGTTTTTTTTGCAAAATTGGGTCATGTGACAGATATGGTAATGTTAGGAGGGGTCCATGAGTTGTTTAAAATGGCTTTGTACCTTGCTTCCCAAATACTGTAAACAAACAGAATCGAAAAGGCTTCAAAAAGACCTACCCTTTCATCATTCCACCATGCTTTGGTTCTTTCTTCTAAAGAAGTGATTGCTTCATGTGCTCTGTCTGCTTCTAGTGTTATACCTAAATCCTATCACCATCATGTGATAAGACCCTTAACTTCCATGTTTTCCCTTAATCCCAACACTTAGAGTGGAAATTTTCTATGTTTTTCAATTCTACTTGAAAAAACCTAGCACCACGCTTTCCTTGTGGCCAATGAGCGGTACCTTGCTCAGCACCGCCTGTATCCTATTTTCAAGAAGTGGTGCCACCGCCTATGGTCTTTGATCTAAAAGTGGTTCTCATCTAAACCGCTCTGTCATAAGAGAAGAAAAGCGGTACCCTGGGTAAAATGGGAAAAAGAGAAGTTTCTCGAGGCTTCTAGATCATGAGCCTTTTGTCTTCCCTTATCCCTATCATTATGGGTTAGTTTGAGCTTGAGATCCCCCATGGTAGGATCTTGGAGCCACCTCACCCACAATTCTCTCAACTATTCCTATCCATTGAGCCTTATAAATACAAGCTCATGTCCATAGTTGAGGGGGAACTATAGAGGTATTGTTATGTTGTTGGATTGACAACTTAGTCCAAGTCATTGGAGAGCATAGAGAGCAAAGTTGGAGCTTATGGGGATGAATTGTTTGTCTCGTGGAGGGGTCTGTCGACACTAAGGAAATGGTTGTAATCTTCTCCATACATTCTTAATGCAAAGCTGATTTCTGTCCCACATTACTGTTGTTTTGATTTCACATGCACATGTTGTCACTAACATGGATAAGTAGATGATTTTTTGGTATATTTGATGTGTTTGCATGTTTGATCTATTTGCAGGTACACAGGTTCACAATTGAAGCAGTATTCCAGGTGTCTACGACATTCAAGGAAGGTCTTCATCCTTTGTTGTTCACTCATTTGTTCTGGATCTGAACCATTTAGACCAGAGGAACAGCTTCTGTCCGCAGAAGGTGTAATATTCCTGAAAACAAATTTGGCAACTCCGCTGGGGAACAATGCAAATCTTAGTTGATCTGATCTTCCTCAATTCTTGAAATCTTGTCCGAATCCAAGCTCCATCTCCAACTCTCTTCAGTCAAATATGCCATCTGACTTAGTGAATTTTGGTTTGAAACTTTCAAATCTGAACCATTTCGACATTTTATGCTCTTTTTTTACTGTCAATCCATCAATGTTTGCCTTGATCTGATAAATTTCTAACTTGATCTTTCGTTCTCCTTATGTTTTGGATATTATTTAGGGAACAGCACATGTGTTGTTGGCAACAAGCGATGCCACCGCCTGAACTCTGTTAGCCATAAGCGGTGCCACCGCCTGAGTCCCATTATCCAGAAGCGGTGCTCGTCCAGAACCGCTCTGTCAAGACCCCTCCAGCGTGGTGCCAGGTAGACCTTGTTCCAAAACTAGTTTTTCATCATTTTTTGCAAAAATTTGAGTTTGTTTGCTTTCAACCATGCACTGTCACGCTTGTGTGTTAGAATCTGAATGCACATGGTTGGAAATTTTGTGGTAAAATATTGGTTTGATTGAAGAATTCAAAAGCTAGACTAGGCTTGTTGATTATTCATTTTCTTCCATGCTTGTTGGTTGTGATTGTGAAAGGAATTTATTTTTTTAAGCTTAGGTTTTAGTGAGCTCTCTTTTCGTTTCTTTTATAGACTAAGAAAAACCATTTGATTAGCATCTTGATTTCATTTTTTGTTTCCATAGATGACTTCTTTTTGCTTGTTAAAAAGAAATTTTTTTGAGTGAGATTAGGTCATTATCATTATTGAGCATAAGGCATTGGATCTCTGATTAGCCTCACAAGCTTTCAGGTTCTCTATGTTATTTTGTCTCTTTTGCATTAGTACTATCTCATCAAAAGAAAAAATAGTGTAGTTTTAAGTTAGATCTATCTATGTTTTAAGAAAAATCGAAAAATAGAGTGCATATGCATGTATAGTGCTTCTTGTTTTTCTTTTAGGAAAAGAGACTCTTCCCCTTTTGATTGCTTTCATAAAAGAAAAATGAGTGTGGAATGTGTTGCTTGTCTTTGATTTTGATTTGTTCAAGATAGTTGTTTGGGAATTTTTGGTTTTAAAACGAAAAGAAAATACTCTCTTTACTCCCATAGCTAGGCATACCACGAACGGTAAGTGAAATATTTGCATATGCATACTGCATGGTTTTACTTTTTCTGTCAAAATTCCATGCATTCACCTAACCGTCCACTTTAAAATTAATGGTAGTTATAGGTTAAAATTTACATAGCAATTTGAATGATATGCTAGAGATGTGTTCGGGCATCGTTAAGCGTAGGAGCTGTCGTTACTCGTCCGCATTACATCCCGGGACTCGCGCAGTTATTGCACGTACCATCGGTATATCGAATGGCCTTTCACATACCCTTGAGGTATATAGAAAGGTACCTCACGTAATCGATTGTATATTGGAAGGCCCCTTGTGAACGATTATTCATTAGACAGTACTACTACCGATTTGAGCTCCCACGTACCTTGCGTATATCGGGAGACCCCACTAGGATACCTTATCCATCTGAGAAAATCCCTTTGGCCATCTTGCTTAGAGCCATACACCGAAAACAACATTCGGGGAGATTACTATGCATGTACCCTTGAGGTATATCACAAGTGGCACCTTCTTAACAATCTTGGTGAGAGACCTGACTATCTGAACTCCTCCTGTCATTTAAGTTTGCTTGTTTGGCCTATAGCTTGAGTAGGGAAATTTTTGGTGTGTTTTCTAGTTTTTGAGACGTTAGGTTAGATAGGAGTTGTACAAACTGGCTGAGCTAACACAGTACAGAAGAGTACGGGGCTTGCCACCTGATTTTATTCCTGTTTCAGGAGAAAATCCTATGGAAGCTATCGACCAAGGAGCTGCTACCAACTCCCAAGTGGGAGAGAATGTGGTTGCAGAAAGCGGAGGACCATATCCTTCACACTCGCCGCCCTTGGTCCAACAACCTTCTTGGGGTAATACTTCATTCCATTCTCCCACAAAAGGTCATGTTGATGATACTACCCATCCAGATTATGCTCCCAATGCTCCATTTTAAGATACCTCTATAGGACAAGCCATTGCCTCATTTGGCACTCGTTTAAGCTTTTCTGAAGAAGTTTCACCAGATGAAGAAGAATGTAGACAATACCAGGAAAATATTCTCTGTGCACAAGATATTTAAAAGAAAATAGATGACATATTGGGCATGCCACCATCACGTTCCACAGTTGTTCCTATGGGATATCGTTCACTTGCCGATTCTATGAGACACATTGAACCGATTCTAGATCACACAGTGACTCCACATAATCCAGGTCAAACTTCCAACCCCACCGCCTCCCATATTATGTATGTTCCCAATCCTCCCAGGTATTCCACACCTGGGGCTCAACATTCAATTATTGTTTCATCATTACCTTCTAGTGTCGGGGGCAACCCCCAGCATGACCTACGTTATCTATCACTAGAATTGTACCTAGTCAAGGATAGACCTCTAGTATAGATAAATCTATAGTTTATGTCCCTCCTACCCACACAAATGTGGTTAACCCCCCATCCAGTTCAGGTCATCCCTTGGGGGCACAACCTGTAACCAATCAAACCTCTTGGGGGTATGGTTACACAGCAAATCAAGTACTTGTAGGAAACATTAATTATCCACCCAACCCTACAGGAATGCCTTATTATTTAATTCTGTATTCTAGTAATACTTTCACGCCATGAGGGCAACCTAACTGGTCCTACATGCCAGCTATGGGAGGGATACCTATACATACTGCGGGATGTGCTGGAGGACAACCTTATGGAGGTCCTCCCCCTGGGGGGCCTAATGGTCCTGGAGGGCCCGATGGTTTTCCTCCTTATGGTCCTAATTTTCCTAGTGGTCCTAGGGGGCCTGGTGGCCCTCCTCCTAGTGGTTCCAACGGATCCAGAGGTTTACCTCCTAGGGGTCCCAAAGGGTCTGGTGGTCCACCTCCTGGTGGTCCCAATGGTCCTGGTAGTTTTGGAGGCCCCAGCGGTCCTAATGGTCCTGATCCCATAAATCAACCCCCTACGGGCAGATCTTCTGGTAGTTCTTCATCACAACAACCTATCTATTAGTCTACTTACGGTCCTACTGGTACTTATATTCCATATCAATATTACCAGTATGTGCAACCTAATCGTTGATTACCTTTCCTAGCAACTTTGGACTTGCCTGATTTGTCCAAGTTGATTAATGACCCCATTCGACATAACCCCTCATGGCCTCCCATTCCAGTAAAGTTACCATCGGACATTCCAAAGTTCGATGGGAAGCAGGGAGACGATCCGAAAAACCATGTCATGACATTCCATTTGTGGTGTTCTTCAAACTCCCTTATGGATGATTCCGTTCATTTAAGACTCTTTCAGCGAACATTGACGGATACAACTGCGAAATGGTACATTGAACTTCCGCAACATTCATTTGTGGATTTTGGCTCATTGACAACTGTATTTCTTACGCACTTTCAGCTTCCTATCCATTATGAAACGGGCACTGATCTCTTAACTTATCTATGACAGAACACCTCCACCCACATATCCGATCATATCCATGAGTGGAGAAGGTGGAGAAGACTTATTAAGGCTCCTATTCCGGATCAGTTATTAGCTGATTGGTTTACTAAATCTTTGTTGCCTCTGATTTCCCGAGATGTGGCTATGGGTGGTGTCGTTACTGAAGAGAAATCCATTAGTCGAGCCCAATATCTGGACTTGGTCTATTCCCAGTCCGAAACTTTGTATGACTTGATCCCTCAAGCTCCTCGCCCAAGCACTGATCCTGCAAAGCCACCAGCAGAAGTCCCTGTTGATGGGATTGTTGGTTCAATCCAGTCCCTGTTAGTAGCAAAACCTACCAAGCAACCCCAAATTTCCACCCCTACTCCTTTGACTCCCAAGGTTTCCGCCAAGGTCAATTATATTCAGAGTATTCAAATGCCCAGCAACAATAAAAAGAAAGGTAAAGCTAAAAACAAAAAAACCTTGAAACCAACAGGAGAATCCCAAACCAGCCACCAACGATAACGATAAAGGGAAAAGAAAAGAAAAATATCCATGTCTGCTATGCGGAGGTGACCATTTCACAAAAGAGTGTCCTCGTCGGGACAAAATCACCCAATTTTTTAAAACTAATCTCGCACCCGTAGTTCCCACAGATCATTTTCCCTCTCAACAACAATTGATAAACCACATGTCTAACCAGGGAAACTCTAGTTCTTCAGAGGAAATTTTCATGATGTCCTCAGATACTATTAGTTTTCAAACTCGAATTCAAAGTTATGACAAACCCGTAGACAAGAAAGAAGACAATTCTTCTTCAGGAAAAGCTCCCTCTACTGGTTCTCCCAAATCCTCGCCTATTGTCCCCCTAACCATCGAGAAGCCTAATCTCGACATGGTTTTGCGTCCACCCAAGAGTACTCTTAGGAAGGCTGTTTTTAACACTAATGCCCGAGCTGCTCAATTTTATAATGTAGTTGAAGATCTCGCTCAAGCACCATGTGCAATGTCTACCTTGTAAGTGCTCCAAAGTTGTCCTACACAACGCAAAAACTTGTTAACTGCATTAGGAGCTTTAGACCCGGACAATACTAATTTGATTCATTTCAATGTTGAGAACTATAAGTCTATACTACCTCACAAAATCACTTTCCAAATCATCATGAAAGTAGTCAAAAAGAAAGTCTTTAGAACTGTCTTATACGAAGGAGCTTAAACTTCGATTTTGTACTTGTCTTGTTGGAAAACTATCAGCTCTCTCGAGCTTGTAACATCACCTACGACTCTGAAAGCCTTTGATGGATGAGTTTTCCATCCCCATGGTCTCATATCAGCCCTTGCAGTCGAGCTTGGGATCAATATTGTTTCTATTCAAGTAGAAGTAGTAGACACCCCATTAGATTACAACCTCCTTCTAGGAAGAAATTGGTTTTACGCCATGACCGTTGTCGCTTCGACGGTATTTCGAACTGTCCAATTTCCACATCTAGGGATAATTGTCACCATTGAACAACTCGATTTCTGTACATTGGATGTTACTACTTCTACGGCTAATAACATCCCTATGTTAGGCCAGTCCCCTCCTCCTTACCAGTCGATTGGGGTAGGCATGTTGAAGGACCCGTCCCTTATGGGGATTTTTGCATCCACTCCTCCTAACACAGACACTGCGATAGTAAATATGATTGCACCATTTGATTATGATCCAAAGGGCAAACAAATTGTTTATTCCACCTCGTTCAGTCCACATGAAGAAATGTACAACATCATTCAAACCCTTTCCGATGATCACACTGATGAACTTCATCTGGTGACTTCGAACCCTTACCACCTGCCCTACTGGTTAGAACCATCTCTTCCTATTCTGGATTATCTCTCTGATACTTTTCCTTCCGAAAATTCCATTATGGAGATCATGAGTATGAATGAGCCTATCTGGGAGGATCACCATCATAGATCCTCGTTCCTCCCCAACACCAGTTTGGTAGACCATAACTTTGCATCCCTATTTTCCATTGATATTGTCAACACACCTCAAAGTCCTATATTGTTGCAAGACACTGATTCTGAAGGAAACCTATGCAACATTACTCAAACAAATCCGATTGACATATCAGCCAAGCCTGGTACCATTGATCATGTTCATGTTGGGCAGAACTGCTCGGCAGAAGAATCTAAAGCATACAAGGCACTTTTCAAAGAATTCTGCGATATTTTTGCCTGGTCTTATGAAGAAATGCTAGGGATAGACCCATCCATTATGGTCCATGAAATTAAAACCTATCCCATTGCTAAACTTGTCAGGCAAAAACTAAGGCAAGTCCATCCACAGAAGGTCATGACTATTAAAGCTGAAATAGAGAAACTTCTCAAAGTTGGATTTATTTATCCCGTGCCCCTGACAGAATGGGTATCGAACATTGTCCCTATCAATAAAAAGCAGGGAACCATTAGAGTTTGTATCGATTTTTGGGATTTGAACAAAGCTTGTCCCAAAGACAACTTTCCTACTCCGCATATCGACCAGATTATCGACAACTGTACCGAAAGTGTCATCTTCTCATTCATGGATGGCTTTTCTAGTTATAATCAGATTGAGATTTTACCCACCGATCAACACAAGACGGCATTCATTTGCCCATGGGGAACCTTTTCATATAGGAAGTTACCATTTGGCTTAAAAAATGATGGAGCCACTTTCTAGCGTGCTATGTCCTATGCATTTCACGATATAAAACATATTGTTGAACCGTACCTTGACGACCTCCCTGCTCATTCACAGCGATGGGAGGACCACCCTGGTCATCTTAGAGACATTTTCCTGAGATGTCCTCATTTTAATATACGGCTCAATCCTCGTAAATGTGTTTTCTGTGTTGAGACGGGACGCCTGTTAGGTTTTGTGGTCTCTAAGGATGGCATCCGGATAGACCCATTGAAAATTGCCACCATTTTAGCTCTACCAACCCCAACCAACTTCTAGAACTCCAAAGTTTGCAAGGGAAGGAAAACTTTCTCCATCGTTTCATGTGCAATTTTGTAGAGAAAACCAATGGTTATATGCGTCTCCTTAAGAAGGACACTCTGTTCTATTGGGATGACCAAGCCCAACAAGCCTTTGATAATCTTAAACATGCTCTGACTCATTCACTTGTGATACATACCCCAGATTACTCAAAGGATTTTCTCTTATATATTGTTGCCTCCGCTACTACCATCGCTATGGTTTTGGTGCAGGAAAATCCCGACGGATAGGAGCACGTGATATACTATGCTAGTAAGAATCTTATGGATTTTGAAACCCGATATTCACGCGTGGAGAAATTAGCATTGGCCACGGTCATTGTTGTTCAAAAATTTCGTCACTACATTTTTCTTCGCACAACCACTGTATTGGCAGACAAAAACCCTATGTATTACATCCTGACTCGTCAGGTGCTTGGGGGAAAGTACTCCCAATGGATAGTCATACTACAAGAGTTTGATCTGGAATTTGCCAAAGCCACATCAAAGAAATTCTTGGTCTTTTCCGAGCTCATGTGTGATCTTCCCTGTGCTTCGATGGAATCTGAGCCCAGTGATTCATTTTCGGATGAATTCATGTTCCTGATAAGCACTACTT
The DNA here is from genome assembly GCA_001517045.1 of Pseudotsuga menziesii. Classification (NCBI taxonomy): domain Eukaryota; kingdom Viridiplantae; phylum Streptophyta; class Pinopsida; order Pinales; family Pinaceae; genus Pseudotsuga; species Pseudotsuga menziesii. Next base: position 556,219 of record LPNX010913109.1, on the reverse strand, counting down.
ACCCATGGTATGGAGATTTACTCATTTATCTCCAAACACAACAATTTCAGCCAAATGTATACCGTGACGATCATCGTCGTATCCGTCACCACGCAAAATCCTACCTCCTCTTGAATGACACTTTGTATAGACATGGGATCGATTCCGTTCTCCGGCGATGCCTCACCCATGAGGAAGCTGAACAAGTGTTGAATGATTGCCACTCTAGAGCATGTGACAGTCATTTATCTGGGTTGGCTACAGCCCAGAAAAATCCTTTGCACTGGCTATTTCTGGCCTTCAGTCTTTAAAGATTGTCACGAGGCTGTCAAGAAATGCCCACCCTGTCAAACTTTTTATCCAAAAAAGCGCACTCATCCTACTCCACTACAATCTATCATTGTCGTTGGCCCATTTTCCAAATGGGGGATTGATTATATGCATTGTAAGCCTACCTCAGCTAGGGGGTATGGTTACATCATCGTAGCCATTGACTATTTTAGAAAGTGGGCTGAGGCCATGCCTACATATGTGGAAGATGGTAAGACTGTCGCTCTCTTCCTATTCAATCATGTGATAGCTAGATTCGGAATCCTATAGTCCATAGTTATTGATCACGGATCACATTTCCGTAATCAAATGATGGAGAAACTAAGTGCCAAGCTAGGTTTTCACCATGAAAACTCTACACCCTATTATCCGCAAGCTAATGGTCAGGTAGAGGCCATTAACAAAGTTTTGAAAACGATTCTTCGTCGGATGGTTGGAGACCATAAATCTAAATGGCACCATATCCTTTTCTCTGCTCTTTGGGATTATAGGACTTCGGTGAAAACAACTACTGGTTTCACACCTTTCCAGCTTGTCTATGGACTCGAAGCTGTCTTGTCAATTCAATGTCAGATTCCATCCTTGAAACTTGTCGTCGAACTTCTCCCAGACACTTCCCTAGAGGAAGAGATATTTTTATACTTGATCAACCTTGACGAAACTAGGAGAGATGTTGCCTTAGCTAATGAATCACACAAGATACGCGTCAAGGCGCAGTATGACAAGTTTTTCCAACCTCGTGCCTTTAACGAGGGTGACCTAGTTTTGACTTACGATTAGAGATATGACAAGCTAGGGAAAGGAAAGTTCGAATCCATGTGGTACGGTCCTTTCGTTATTTCTAAAGTTTTAGAGAAAGGGGCCTACGAGCTCATAGACTACGATGCAATCCCTTTAGGACAACCTCGCAATGGGTCGTACCTAAAGAGGTACTATGCCTAGATCTCTCTTGGATAGTATCTTGTATATATGTATATTGCTTGACTTTCAGTGTGCTTAAGTATTTTCAATATCGTTTTGAGTTTAGTGTCCGTATCTGTTTATACCATGTTTTGGTCGTGCAAAGTAGATGGCTTTCTACGGCTTCTCTGATGGTGCTTGCCACCACACCTTGAATCTTACCTCAGTTGCTTAGGTTCTCTATTCCCCAGCTTACGATTTCGTCAGTGCAAGAGCGGTTTGTATTGGTCCCGCTACCAACAATATCGTCGAGTATCGAGCAGTCATAGGTCTTCTAACTGAAGCTTCCTCCCAAGATGTTCGCGACCTGGTAGTCTTGATGGACTCACAACTAGTGGTTTGTCATCTAAACCATGTTTATACCATTAGGAATCATGTGCTTCTCTGTCTCTTCCAGAGGGTACACTTGTTAGAAAGGTCATTTGAAACTATCACCTATAGGCATATCCCTAGGGAACATAATGTAGTTGCTGACTCATTGGCTAATTACATCCTAGATTGGCATATTGCCCATTCATGACATGAAAATCAAACATAGTTCACTATAAATAAACTGTAAAAGACACATAAAACTCATATAAATACATTTTCCATTTGAGACATATAAACACCAAAAGTAGAAGTCTGTATATATATAGATATATATAAATGTTTTACAAAAAATAGGTCACGAGACCTCATCTGAAGCACTTAGGATTTCAGGTAAAAATCACCATACAAAATCCTGAAGCTATCAGCTTTCAGTCGATGCATCATGCACACATCATATAATGATGCTCATGGTAGCACATCACTTCCTGGGCTACTCTACGTAGTAGTCTGCTAAAACGACCCGATACTCCTGTTGTAGGCCTCTGATATCTTAGTGGGAGGTCGTCAATAGAAGCATCAGGGATGTCTAAAGTCAACCTCTCCCGATTTTCCTCTAACTCCCCTGTCACATCGTCACCCTGCGGTACAAAATGGGCTTCGACTTTTCTATCCAATGGGGAGGCTCCCCCAGGTCGTGCTGCTCCGACGTTTGCATGAAAACATTCAAGTCTCGTTAGTTAAAATAAAAAAATAAAAAACATAAAAACGCTATTTCCATTTTAGGGTCTTTTGTTTCTTACTGATGTCACCCCACTATCCACGAGGTGGGAGCGGTAGGTCAGGGTCACCGCTGAAGTCAGTGCCTGCATATACATAATCCTCCACCATGAGAAGATGATCTCTCAACCATCAAAAGAATGGGTCATCGAACTTTACCTTCCCCTTTCCCGCTCCAGTACAGGCCATAATCTGGACCGACCTCTGCATGCGAGGGTCCCGTGCTCTCAGCTCTGTAAATACCACCTGGGGTCTCCTTTGTGAAACCCGCTCGAAGAAGAATCAAGCTATAATGGAATCGAAACCAAATTGCTTCAGCTCCCCCTGCTGACACTTGGTTAGTTGATCCGTGAAGATCGAAAGTAGGGCTTCCGCCCAGTTAAAGACTATAGGTGCCATGGCCTCTATGGCATAGAGCATATGTGCTCTAGACACCTAGTGCACTCCTTGGCTTCCTGCCACTCTCTGCATGGTAAACAACACAGTCCGTAGAGGTCCATCCATCACTGCTTTTATGGGGATTTTCTTCCCCGATGTCCTTGTCCTAGGAGTGCAGTGACGGTATATCAACTCCTGAGTAGTAATGTACCCCCCACGAGCACCAGTCAGCGAGATGGGAACACCCCGTCTTGAAAGGCCAATTAAGAAGTAGATGTCCTCTACCTCAACTGTCAAAATGTGAGCACCAACCTCGAAATATTGTTGCTCTAGATTCCACATCTGGAGTATATTCTCTAGTAATCACTCATGTGATACCATACTGGGTGTGCGGAAGAACTTTAAGAGTCCGCAGTCTCTCAATGCAGCTATGCAACCTGCATTTCGTTTGGTGAAGGCGTCATCGTTATCATGTTGTCTCTCTTTCCATATGACCATTTTTTATCAACAAGAACCTGTCAAAAACAATCACAAGACTTGTTAGAAACATTCTTAAACATCCAAATAAATTAAAATGAGCTATTTTTTCTTGTGTAACCATTTTTATTTCTCCACGGCCGGCACCGCCTATGTCCCATTAAGGACAGGTGGTGGCACCACCTGTGCGCCATGTTTTCAACGCGGTTCTAGCGGGGTACCTCTTATCCCGCAAGGGATAAGAGTGGTTCCCACTCCCATGATTTTAGGGATTTCCATACAAGCCCAAAACACCATTAAAAATCAAAATTGAAGCCATAAGATGAAAGAGTAGGGTCTAGGCTATTCCCTGGTACTGACGGTGCACGAAACCGACAGTGGATGCTCCTGATATCAGCGACTGAAAATCTGGCTAGGAAAATGATCCAAAAGCTCTCCACTATGGGTAAATAGAAAATGTTTTGGATTTTTACTATTTACATGACTTTTATACACATTTTTGGGTTTGACATGCTGTATTTTTGCTTTAAAATCATTTATTACTCAAAATCTATCATTCGTAATCCTTTAATGTCAGTTATTGGGGCATTTAACACATGTTTTTTAGTCGTTGCAGGATAGAAGAGCAGTAGCAGTAAAGTTTTGGGAGTTCATTTTTTACTTTTTCGTACTACCATAAAATGGAAAAAGTATTTGAGTGTTTATTGCGACACTTTGGTCACGCTCTTGAAACTTAGCATCAAAGGTCCGATTCTGTTTCTGATTCTTTTCAGGCTCGTAAAATCTCTCATTGTGAAAAGAGACCTAGTGGAGTCTTCTTTAAACTCTTTTCAGGCTCCTTAAATATGAAATTTTTGTCGAGTGATCTTGTCTTCTTCATGCTCGTTAAAGCATTTGAAGAGTCGTCTCTCCGATGGTAGGTTATCTCTTTTTCAGTTCGTATGGACTATTTACGAAAAAGGAACACTCCAGCCAATCATGACTGGAAGAGTTCTCTAAGGTATTATTTTATACTTTTTCGGGCCTTAGGGACTAAATCATACGAAAAAGGACCCTCTGGAGTCTTCTTCCGTAGTCGTTCAGACTCTCTAAACATGAATGATACCGACTTTTCTTTTATTGGACTCGTTAAATTAAACATTGAGAGACCCTTTTTGGGGAATGAACCCCTCCTCTCTCAAGTTCGTAAAACATATGAGTTTGGACTTGTCTTCAGACAAGCTATAACGAGTGTTTGTTAACCTCTTTGAACTCGTAAAACCAAAAAGAGGCACTTATCGATCATGATGGAGAAAATGGAAAGGAAATCATTTTGCAAATAAATGGCAGTAGTTTGTTGTTACCTTTGAACATGGCACTTATCTGCATATCATTTTAGTCAATTGGGTATTCAGCTGATCTCCGTGAAAATCCACTTTCATGAGTCATGCCACTCCTTTGAGTCTGTCAAAAGAATGCATTGTCCACTGTCGCACTTAGTCATGTTTCCAAGTCTTTTGTCGTGCCGCCCGATGTTCAAAGGGAAGTTGAAGGAGTTTACCTCTGCAATCAAAACAGTCTCTGTGTCGGTACTTTTGAGTTAGTCTTATGGTTACTACATTCACATCATTCCAAAACTATGTTCCGAGTTTCGTTTCATCGATGTGGGACTCATCATGGCCCTCCTTCGACGAGACTATTCCCATCGACGTCATCTCATCATCCGGGAAATAGTCTTAGAAACAAAACTTAGTACCTTGAGATCTGTATACCTTAATGACAGATTCTCTCGCTCTCGACATAGGTTCACATCATTGACCTATGATCGATGGAATCAACTGGGTGTTCAACATCAAGACATCTATTCACACTCAGTAGATTGTACTAGGGTACCTTGGGAATTATTGACATCAATGGTGATCTCCCTCACACTTGTTAACAGTTCACATCATTGGCCAGTAATCAAGTGGTTTCTACCATGTTCTAATTCAGATAATTGTAATCACATGGATATAATCGTACCTTGTGGAAGACGAGACGAAGACCCTAGGTATTTGTTTAGCGCTCATTTATTTCCCCAGGTTGCAATGGAGTTTTGTATATCTAGCATGGATCCACATTTGTATGGTCGTGGCTATGCTCAAATTTGTGTCTGTATGACATAGATCTACGTTGTATGTCTGATAGCTATGTCCAAGTTTGAGTCCTCTATCACATGGATCTACGATGTATTCTAGTAGCCATGCTTGTTTATTCCTCTCATGGATCTGCCTTGTATTGGTCTGCAACCATGAGTTGGTTACATTTGTTTATGATTCAAAAGTATTGATGTACTACAGATCCCTACTGGATGACATTCTCTGACTGAGCTGACATTTTCACCTCGAAGTGACAACTTGTTCTCTCAAAGCTCTCGTTTATCGTATCCCTCTAAGTCTCATGCTTTGGGGGGCATTATGTTATACCTAAATCATGTCACCATCATGTGATAAGACCCTGTTGCTGCCGCAACTTTTCCTCCCCGATTTTTCACTTAAACTCTGGGACCCCTCCTCATCATTTTGCTTGGATTGATTGTTAAAGGCTTGGCCCCTCGAACATATCTGTTCGTCTTGAAGTTGAATACCCGCTATTTTGTCTGCCTCGTTCAGTTTAGTTCGGGTCGTGTGGTCAGTTTAATACTCATAGAACATGAAAATGTTGCCTTAGCAAGGAAAAAATGTTTTTGGCTGTAATTGATCCTTAACGCTGTTGGTTTTCACTTTGGATCGGACCTCTTTCGAAAGATGTTGAACCTCAACTCACCCACTGTTGCAGCTCCCGGATCAAACTTCTGCCCGATTGGAGTTACATCCGACGCCCGATTCGTTTGTTTCGATCGCTTGCTCCTAATTTTCTGATTGCCCGCCGTTGCGGCCGGGAGGATAGAGTCAGCTCCCGATTAGAGTTTCACCCGATGTCCGACTCACTGCTCTTTTCTCCCATCCGCGTCACTCAGCCTTTGCATCATCCGCCGTTGCGGGTGGTAGAGAAATCTAGCCTCCGATACCCTCCTCTCCGGCATCCGGTTGCCTTTATCACCCGTGTTGTCACTTACCTGGTTCTTATGCTCCTCCGCCGTTGCGGCTCCTGAAGCCTTTCCCCATCCGATGCAGAAGTATGTTCCCGCCCGATCCAAGTATCGCCCGACCGCCGATTTAGTGTTGCCGCGAGTTCTCGCCCGGATGAACCAGGCTAGCCCCTTGTGAATTTATTATTATGGTTAGAAATTTTCAATGCCCAATATCTCAGTTTAGTGGATAATACACCAATGTTGTCTGCAGGGAGAATTCCATAGATCGCTGAAGCAATTCAGAGCGAGGAAAAGGACAAAACAAACAAATGACATAGACAACGAGGAGGCAGTTTCAGCAGTTACGGTCAGAAGGTAAACGCCTATGGAAAATGATTGGGAGAACGCAACGACCAGAGAAGAAACTGAATCGTCAAGGACGCTGAAAGGTCACACGCTGAGGGAAACCCAGAAGGCAGGAGTTGTAGTTTAAATAAGGGGAAGCCTGACTGAACAGGGGCTTTTTCCCCTGGAAAAAATTGTAATGTTTGCTTGTAAGAGGAACTACTTCGTTTTGCGAAAGGAAACTGCAAATTTACCTGGTTGGAGAAAGTGAAATGGAATGTATCAATGCGTTTCAATGAATGATGTTGAAAAGGAACTATTTCGTTTTCAGCTGCTTTTCATTTACTGTGAGAATGTTTAATTTCCTGAACCTTCGTTCTTATTGAATGTTCTTTGGTATTTTCATGATCTTTCCATGTGAGTAATATTGGTATTCATACAGCAATTGGATACCTGGTTGTTAAATATTTGTGATTGTCCATGTGTTTGAAAGGAGTATCAGCTAACTGTAACCTTTCTTACTGCATGTGCAAAAAATGAATTACTCGCTTAAAATTGATGGCTTGCTCCATAGGGATAGATTAGATAATTAGTTTGTTTCTCATTGTATATGATTTGGTTTCCTGCGGGTCTAAGACGAGAGGTAAGAACCTGCGCATCACATCGTGACCGCCCCTCGCAGCCTAATCACCTTGCACTTAGTTAGGCATGTGCATTTCATATCTTAAGTTAAAATACAAAAACTCGGTGGACCGGGCCGCAACCGGTAAAACTTTGTTTGTTGTTACTTTGACCTACGGTAGCCGAACCACAAACCGGACGGATTCCCTATACCAAACAATCAGCGGGCTAGTTGGGAACGCTGATTGGGAAGAATCCCTTTCTGTTGTCGCCTGCGAATTTACAGGCCTCAACAGACCCTTAACTTCCATGTTTTCCCTTAACCCCAACACTTAGAGTGGAAACTTGCTATGTTTGTCAATTCTACTTAAAAAAACCTAGCACTGCGCTTTCCCTATGGCCAATGAGAGGTACCTTGCTCAGCACCGCCTGTATCCTATTTTCAAGAAGCAGTGCCACTGCCTATGGTCTTTGATCTAAAAGAGGTTCTCATCTAAACCGCTATGTCATAAGAGAATAAAAGCGGTACCCTGGGTAAAATGGGAAAAAGAGAAGTTTCTCGAGGCTTCTAGATCATGAGCCTCATGTCTTCCCTTATCCCTATCATTATGGGTTAGTTTGAGCTCGAGATACCCCATGGTGGGATCTTGGACCCACCTCACCCACAATTCTCTCAACTATTCCTATCCATTGAGCCTTATAAATACAAGCTCATGTCCATAGTTGAGGGGGGAACTATAGAGGTATTGTTATGTTGTTGGATTGACCACTTAGTCAAAGTTATTGGAGAGCATAGAGAGCAAAGTTGGAGCTTATGGGGATGAAGTGTTTCTCTCGTGGAGGGGCCTGTCGACACTAAGGAAATGGTTGTAAGATTCTCCATACATTCTTACTGGAAAGCTGATTTTCATCCCACATTACTGTTGTTTTGATTTCACATGTACATGTTGTCACTAACATGGATAAGTAGATTATTTTCTGGTAGCTTTGATGTGTTTGCATGTTTGATTTGTTTGCAGGTACACAGGTTCACAATCGAAGCAGTATTCCAAGTGTCTACGACATTCAGGGAAGGTCTTCATCCTTTGTCGTTCACTCATTTGTTCTGGATCTGAACCATTCAGACCAGAGGAACAGCTTCTGTCCACAGAAGGTGCAATATTCCTAACAACATCTAGCTTGCCTACCACAACAATCCATACTATGCATGCATAAGGACAGGAGGCGAACAAATGTGATCTTGTTTCATCACTTGATCTGCATAAGGAGCATAATCTTGGTCCTTCAAAGCCTCATTTTTGTAACATTTCCCATGTCAATAGTTTATTCGATAGAGCTAACCACATTGTGATTATAGTTTTTAAAGGGCTTTGAATCTGCCAAAGCTTTTTCCACCACCACTGTTTCTCTCCACCTGCTTACTCTTCGACAGTAGCTTGATAGCCTAACTTTGTTGTGTATTTCCCTGATTTAGGATTTTTTGTCCAAACCATCTTGTCTAGATAGGTCCCTAAATGAATATGACTTGTGACTAATAGGTTTAGAAATATGTTCCATTTCTTCGCGTGATCTCTTACCAGTCCCAAATCCTAGGAATTTTTCCACTGACTCCGGCCTCTAGAAGTCGGATCTCTACAGGCATCAGGCAGAGTGAAAAATTGTAAAGATATTAGATGTTGAGTTAGACATGGTGATAGTTCAAAATTTTCCCCTGCACCAATCCAAGCGTCTTCTCCTACTCTAACCTGCCTTCCATCTCCTATCTTTGACCCTATCCATTGACCGACCAAGGGGTAAGCCCATACCATTGCCTTCCACCCTATGGAGCCATTATTATACGTTTTGTATGTGTTTCTTATCCAATCTGTGAGGCTGTTGTCTAACACTATTTTGAAAAAATGACCCTGCCCCATAGTGTTTCAAGGTTTTGTATGAATCTCCACATAGTTTTTGCAACTAAATCTTTGCTAAACAATTCTAATTTTTTTATGCCCCATCCACCTAGTTCCTTTGGCCTTGCTAAGGTCTTCCATTTTTCCAATGCAATACCTTCTCATTGCTTTTTGGCTATCCATAAGAAAGAGAAGCACAACTTTCTTATTTTTGTTGAAATTCCTTTAGGGATGTAATCTATTGAGGCCCAATAAACTGGGATGCTCTGAAGCATTTCTTTTAGTAACACTAATCTTCCCCCTCTAGATAGTGACCGGTTTTCCCATATGTTTATCTTGCTTTCAATATTTTTGTAGAGCCACACCCAATCCTGAAAAGAGTAACAGTTAGGTTTTAAAGTAAAAACCAGGTATTTAAAGCCTTCCCCAATAGGGGTAGTTTGGTATTGAATAATCTCCCTTTTCCTTTGTATCATTTCTTCAGGGAACTCATTATGAATGAGAATGGACTTTTCCACATTTACCACCATCCCTGTGACTCTTCTATACTTTTCTATTAATGCCAGAAAAGCCTCAAGGTTCCCAATATATCCTTCTCCAAACAAAAGGACATCATCTACAAATAGAGTATGAGTTACCTCCTCTATAGTTGAGACTTTGATGCCTTTTATTGCACCATCTTCTTTGGATTTATGAATGATCCTGCTCAAGGCCTCTGCCACCAGTAAGAAGATGAAGGGAGAGAGTGGGAATCCCTGTCTTAACCCTCTTGTTGGTTTGAATAACTTGGATGGAGATCCATTAATTATAACTGCGAATGATGTGGATTGCAAACATCCCATTGTCCACTCTACCACCTCCAAAGCTACACCAATTTTTATCAGTAGCAATCTTACAAAAGTCCAACCCACTCTATCATAGGCCTTTGATAAATCTAGCTTTAGGGAAAAGGCTCTTTGTTTTTTCCTTTTTTATGGTATGGACGGTCTCCTGTGCCAGAGACACCGCATCATGAATATTCTTGTTATTTAAGAACCCAAATTGTTCTTCAGATATGATGTCGCTTGACACTGGTTTGACTCGCAGTGCTAGAACCTTGGAAATGATTTTATATATCATGTTGCAACATGATATAGGTCTGAACTCATCAAAGGTTTTGGGTTTCTATTTTTTTGGTATCAGACTCAAAAAGGTGGAGTTTAAGCTCCCCAGAACATTCCCTAATTCCTGAGATTCTCTTACCACCTCAAGTAAGTCCCTTTTTATCAAGTCATAAAACCCTAGGTAGAATTCCACAGTAAACCCATCAGACCCTAGGATTTTTCCTTTTTGGAAGGAGTGCAGAGTATGTCTAATTTCTTCCTCTAAGATCTCCTTGGTAAGCTCCTCATTCATTTCATCAAATACCATTCTTGGAAAGAAACCCAAAACTTCCAGGATTTCCTATATAGGGCATCCTTCTGGCTCTTTAAAAATATTCTGAAAAAAAAAAAACTGACTCTTGCTGCTGCTTTTTCCTCAAAACTTTGCACTATACTTCCTTCCTGGTTTTTTATCTCATAGATGGTGTTAATGTTCCTTCTATATGTTGCATAGTTGTGAAAAAATTTGGAGTTTTTATCTCCTACTTCAAGCCATAAAGCTTTGCTTTTGAGTCTTAGCTCTTTTTCTTCAATGTCCAGAAGTTTTTCATTATTTTTCTCCAAATCCTTCATTAATTCATTTTCTTCCTCACTGAAAACCTCACCCTCATTTCCTTGGAACATGGCCTCTATTTTTTCTTTTGTTTCCTTCAAATCTTTTTGCATTGAGGCCTTGTGTGTTTTGCCCCATTCTTTTGAGATCTTTTTTCCCTTACTAAGTTGTCTGCAAACTGCTGCATTATGCTACAATTTGGACTTCTTATAAAAGGTTTCCAGGCACTAATAATTTGGTCTCTGTATTGTTCATCTTCCAAGCATTGGGGATTGAATTTGAAAGGGGCTAGGGGTTTCTTTTCAGGTGCTAAGATTAAAAAAGAAATTGCTCTATGATCATAACTTCCTCATGTCTCAACTAAATAATTTATGATTAGGTTCTCATTGAAAAAGCTATATCTGATCAGGAAACAATCCAACCTTTTGGATATGGCATGTGGTCCTCCCCTCTTATTTCTCCATGTTGGTTCTAGTTTTAGGGGTGCCACATGCACCAAATGTTCATTTTCAAAGAGGTTCAGAAAGAATGGAGCTAGGGATTCTTGCCTGGCATTCTCTCCCCAAATTTATCTTGATGCTAAAGTTAAATTTAGATCTCCACCTAATATAATGTTTGGTTGATTCAGTGCTCCTTATGTCCTGGTTTTTTCCCAAAAATCCTTCCTTTCGTAAAAGGGGCCATAAACGTTTAGAAGTGTGTAGTTTATCCCTATCTCTTGATCGATAAGCTTTGTTTCTATGGCTAAATCCAATTTCCTTGAATCAATTTTGAGAAGAGTTGAGGTCCATGCTGTTATTAATCCTCCCGAATGATCTTCTGCATCTAGGCTCTCCACTTCCCAATTTTTTAGAATTTCCTTGATAATGGCTTCTGCTTTGGTCCCATCTAGCATAGTTTCTTGTATCATTATGACAAAGGGTTTGAGGTTGTTAAACAACCTTTTTAGGGAGGTTTTTTTTTAGGTCCCCCCAGCCCTCTTGAGTTGTAGGATACAATCAGCATCAGGAGCCCTCATCTGGGGTCGACACTTTAAGAGCCCTTTTGAGAGTAGATTGTTTTCCTAGTTTTACATCTGACGCTACTTGCATATGTGCTTTGGACAAAAAGGTTTTTCTTCCCATTCTAGGTTTCTGAGAAGGATTGAGGGCCAAACCACCAGTGGATACCTCTTCGCCTAAGGGTTCTGAAGCAATGTTGCGGGGTCAGAGCTCATAGGTTCTATTGAAATCAGCGTTCTTTGGTTTTGAGAGTAAAGACAGTTTTTTTTCGGAAGGAGTTTTTAAAGAGGTAACCTGCTCAGGGGAAGATAGGAGAGTACCTTTGTCCTGACGCGATGGTCCCACTTCTAAATCTATTGACAGGTAGTGTTGACTTTCCTCACCACCTTTAATAGCATCAAGTTCTTCCCATTTCGTTGGTTCTATCACTTTCTCTTTTTTGCCACCCTGTATGTCTTCTACAACATCCTTCTCCTTGACTGCGGGCTTTTTCCCTTTGTTAGTCGAAATTTGAGGTACTTCATGTCCTTCTTGTTCTCTATCCTCCTGCTTCTTGATTGCACAAGTCTCTTTGTCTCTGTTTGTTGTTTTTTCCTTTCCTACCCACGTCTTCTTGAATATAGGCTTCGTGGCAGCTTTTGGACACTCCCTCTGCATGTGTCCCACCTCCCTGCAATTGAAACACCGAAAGGGAATCTTCCAATAATCCAAACATTGCCACCAGGAGCTGCCATGCATGACTATTTTGAGTTCTTCAAATAGGCCATTCCTTAAGTCTAGTTCAACCAGGATTCTAGCACAAATCCTATCCAATTTGCTTTCCCAATTATCCTCCATTGCTATAAACTTCCCCAGCCTGTTTCCAATGGCCTCAAAAAAAATTGGCTGCTAAAACACCACTGGTAGCCCTAGAAGAATGACCCACACCTTCTGTACGTTATGGGGTTCTTTATATGCGTTGAAATTGACTGTCCATTTCCTGAGTATTAGTCTGTATGGAACCCATTGCCAGTTTTGGTTTAGGAGCTTGGAATTGTCTTCCATACTTCGCAATTTTATTAAAAACCACCCCCACGGCAGCGTGTAGAAATTTGGGTCATATCCCAGCGAAACTCCCCAATTCGTCGATATCCACTACTGTAATGAAGCTCTTGAGACTGTCTTTCCACATAAATGGCCTACTAGTGCCAGTGTTAGGAAATCAGGGATTTGTTCCAGTGCGATATCCTTTCCCACGATTTATGGGTTGTCTTTATGAGCCTTCATCCCTCGCCTTTTTTTATTACCCTGTTTGTCATCTTTGTACTGTCCCGTACGTTCATTCTATCGACCAAATTATGATTTTGCGTGGTTCTGGGTGGCGAAGTTTTCCCCGTCTTGTTTTCTTCCTGCGCCACCTCTATGGAGCATGTTGAAAGGACTTCTTCCTGGGAGCAGAATATCAAGTTTCCTCCCCATCCTCTTCATAGTCCACCATGTCAGAATACATGGTTTAATCTTCTTTTCAACTACCTTCGTACTGCTGTTAGACATCTTCCGTCCTTTCAAAAAAATGAAGAGTTAAAACTGCTCCTCGCTCCTTCCCCTCCGATCCTGCTCCCATCGCAGAGCTCCATCGTGCTCCCCCATCATATATATATATGGGAGATATATATATATATGTATGTATATATATCTCCCATATATATATATATATATATATGTGTGTGTGTGTGTGTGTGTGTGTGTGTGTATGTATATATATACATACATGTATATATACATATATATGCATGTATGTACATATATATATACATACGTGTATATATACATATATATATGTATATATGTATATATGTATATATGTATGTATATATGTATATATGTAGATACATATATACATATATACATACATATATATATATACATACATATGTATGTATATATGTATGTATATATGTATGTATATATGTATGTATGTATGTATATATGTATATATATATGTATATACATATATATATATACATATATATATATATATATACATACATATATATATACATATATATATATATATATACATACATACACATATATACATACATATATGTATGTGTATGTATATATACATATGTATATATCTATTTATATACATATGTATATATCTATATATATATACATATGTATATATCTATATATATACATATACATACATATATATGTATATATATGTATGTACATATATACATACATATATATACATATATATGTATGTATATGTATATATATAGATATGTACATGTATATGTATATGTATATATATATAGATATATAGATATGTACATACATATATATATATGAATGTATGTATGTGTATGTATGTATATGTATATATATATACATACATATACATATATACATATGTATATATGTATATTTATGTATGTATATATATACACATATCAATATATATATACATGTATATATATATACATATGTATATATGTATATATATGTATATGTACATAGATATATGTATATGTATATACCTATGTACACATATACATATATACATATACATAAGAGATATATATGTGTGTGTGTGTGTGTATAAGAAAGATTGCATAGGTGCAAGACAACAATATTCAATTGTGAGCACCAACTCACTCAAGTGCCAACCTGATTTGCAAGTATCAACCTGTTGATTATAGGTACCAACCTGTAAAGACTTCTATCTACGCAAGCACCGACTTGCTAAAATTCAGGAACCAACCTTAACAGATATCTGTCCCTTTGCGCAAGCTCCAACTCGCGGTATTTAAGAATTAACGTATTGAAGGTTGATATCTTTGTTGCTTTAGTTGTAATTGAATGGGAGAACCGACTGGAAGGAGGCTACATCCCCCTGATTGTTTTACCAACTATAACTGGAAGGAATTTGTGACTCCCTAATTTGATTTACCAACTCCAATTAGAAGGAAGTTGTGACTCCCTGATTGTTTTACCAGCGCCAACTTGGAAGTTGTGACTCTCTGTCCTTGCCCATTCCCTCCTCTTTGATGGTTTTACCAATGCCTACTAAAAGGAAGCTACAACTCCCCTTCCTTTCCCCTTCCATCCTCCCTGATAAGAAAGTGTTTGTGTATCAAAATTGAAAACTACAATTTATCTCATATGTGGTGTGCGACTTTACGATCTAAGACTGTTGTAGCTTTTCTGATCTATTTCTTATCTTTCATTTATCTTCATATCAACAATCTACAATCCATTACAGTGTTTTCTTACTGCTTTTGCAATTTACAATCTCCGGATATCTGTGAATCTGTAACACCGTCACTTCTATGATTGTGGAATCTATGTCTTTTATAGAGTAAAACCTTCACACACTCTGATTCTGGGTATCCTACTAATTTACACACTTTTTTTTGTTCATATTCTTTGTATCTGTGAAATTTAGCTCCACTATCAAACTTCTTCACATATAAACTTCTTCTCCTATCAACGAGCCATTGATAACACAATAATTAGAAGCTTTCCAAAACAAATTATCTTCTTCATGTTCGATATCCAAGATTACTAAAATGCTTCCATTTCCTTCTTATTCATGCTCTTTCTAGTTCAAGATATGTGTCCACAAGATGGTATTTATTTTACTCTGTGACACCCTCAACTTGCTTACTTCTTGGTCAAGCTAACCACTGTGTTTATTTTACGTCGATGTATGTCCTTTGACGATTCGAATTTGTGGGTTTTTGTGCACTAACACCCATTAACTTGGTGGTATTTTCGCACATATGTCCCATGCATGAGTGGGATTTGTGCACTTCTTGTCCTTCCACATTTCTTCTCTATGTATTTCTTCAAACTAGCTTTGTACATAGATAGCCTTTGCTTGATGTATTTATTCTTGCTTCAAGTTATCCATCTCATATGTTTGATATCAATCTCATTTTCCTTCTTCATTAGACTTGATGATTTATCTTTTGACATCAAACCTTCAACATACTTGTTTATTTATCCTTTGACATTAATGACAACACATAGGTTCAACAATGTTCATCCATTGACATCAATGACAACAAAAAGGTTCAAAAATCCCCCCCTTTGGAATTGATGTCAACACCAACTTACAACGAGATCCCCCTGAAAATGAGCTCTTATTTTGTGAGCAAAAATGCTCCCCACGTGTTCATGCCCTTTGGATATTGTTTCGTTCTTTTGCGCAGATCCTTCTTCAGTTCCAATTCTTTTATTATTTTATTTCCTTTATTACCCCCCTTTGACATCAATGGAAAATGGATTCCCTTGGTAATCAAGTCCCCCTAGCATCATGCTTCTCATCTCTTGCAAGATACTCTACAATTTCGCAAATCTTCCCTTTTTGTATATGATTGAACTACAACCTGCTATTCACACGTGTTAACTTTCTGCGTCTTTAGATCATTAACTTTTTATGTTGTCTATGTCTTAAATAATGTGATATGTGTACAATCTTGTCATGGGATTTCTCAAACAAGTAAATCTTATTTGATAGGTGTCATTAAGTTATCTTGTTGTCGTGCATATTTCAACTTGTCATTTCACACGAATTTGACATACTCGATGCAATTGTTCTTTCTCAAACTACTAACTGTCATGTATTCACAATATTTTTATTAATTGTTTGCCATTAATTCTTCTTCAATTTCACATCCCTTCATTGTATTTGGAATGTGTGAGCTTTGAATCTCCCGATCTATTAAATACAACTTTGTCATGAACCAAAATCATCAGTTTTTTTATTTTGATTTCTTCTGTTATGATGGTCGGTTCCCTTCAACAAGTTTATGTGGCCATTCTTGTGCTTTCTAAAATTGTAGAATATCAACGAAAAGATATTGCATATATTAGGAGCATACTAGATCTATTGAGTTCTCATACTGAAGACGGTTATCCAAATATGGTATGGTCAGGTGCAGATAAATGTACGACATGTTGAGGAGATTGCTTCCTTGACGAGTAAAGTGAATCTGATTGCAGAATTGAAGGAGCTTAATTTGGTGTTGTTTCTTCAAGGAACGTATAGTGGACCTGCTCCCAATCTTGACTTACACCTTAATCTATCCAATTTCATTGATACTGAACTTCTTCTTTCATAGTTGAATTTTTTTCTTCTTATGAATATAATTTTGTGCACGAATCGACTAGTTGTGCAATGTTCTGATTCGTAGTGCTCTCCTTTTTGTATGCCATTTGTGGCTTGTTGCAATATCATCTTCAAAGCTCCATTTTGTATTCTATAATGACACCATCTAAATATAATACAAATCTTTATTTTGTTTCTGCAAATCCTTGTGTGTGTTTACACAAAAAACATTCGTACTATTTATTTTATTGTTTCATGTATGACAATTTCAACATATTCTCGCACATAAATGAACATATGCATATCACATTAATTATATAACCAACTTTAAATGTTTTATACCTGCAACATTTCACTAACTTAGACTTTTAATTCCTAATGAACATTGTTTTGAATTCAAGGATCTCACTTAACCTTTTGATGGTAAGCAAGACGGGCAACGGCTACTTGTTGCTTCAGCAGTACTTTCCTATGATGTTTTCTTTACTCATCGCTTGATGTGCACAAATTTCCTTTGACTTTTCATAGGACAAATTTTCTCTTCTCTCCATACTTTCTTGTCAATGTTACATGAAATGATTCTTCTTGGTTGCTTCATTTTCTTTGAATAGTTTCGATTCTTATGTTCAAATCCGTCGCACACATAGCATCTTATAATATGGCATTATTTTTCTATATGGCCAACATAATTACATCTCAAACATTTCACCCTACAAAGTTTATTCTTGAAACTGAAAGGATTGTCATACCTAAGTTTAGCTCGTTTTGTAGACATATCAGGCTTTTTATGAGATGTATGTTGTTGCTTCTAAAATGAATCCTTCATCATTGACACTGATTTTTCCATTCCTTACTTCATACCCAAGTCCTGTATTATTGTTTGGAGACCTCTGATTGCTCAGTATTTCATCCACAATTGTTGAACTGTTGTTGAATCTTGCTTGATATTTTGCATCAATACATAGTGCAACCTTTCTTTTATTTGCGCAAATCACTTCCCTTTTCAGATGTGAAATATCCTCTTCTTTTTGCGCAATTTGTTTTGTCAGCAAGTCATTATTTTCCTCTATTTCTTCCAGATACTTTTTCAGCACAATATTATCCTCTTCAATTCTTTTGAGCTTGATTTTTGAGTTATCCAAATGTTCTTCAAACTCTTTTTCTTTGTCTTTTATATGTTTCTCTAATGTTTCTTGTACGACCTTGATCTCCTTGGCTTGTTCTTCTCCTTTTTCCAATTGTTCCTTTAGTTCTTGTTGCTCTTTCTCGACTTCTTTAATTCTTCTAATGCGTTGATCAGTTCTCCTTCCCAATCAATCTATGCATTCTCTTCATCTTCAAATTTGCAAATTTATTATGTGTTACTCAGTATTTCTTCTGCTTCAGATTTTAATGAGGAGATATAGATTCCATTATAGGAAAGCTTATTTTATGTATTTGTCTTAGATTTTAGAGTTCCTTTTGTAATGCTTGATTTTTTATTTTCGTTAGACTGTGGGAGTGATATGTAAATTCCATTGTCATACCACTTCCTTGATGTTTTCGATGTTCTTTCGTGTTTCCCTTTGACTGTTGATCTTTGGACAAATGCACAGTTATTTCTGTCTTTTGATCTTTCATCATGAATCAATGCCATAAACATCACTTCCTTTATATTACCATGGCTATACACTTCTTCTGAAAAACAATTGTCCTCTTTTGAATATAGACTCTTCTTTTGCTTGGCAAAATTTCTTCTTGCTCTCTTCCTTGCTATGATGATACACATTTCTTTATTATTGATAATCTAACTCTTCATCACTATCATTGTATTTGTTTTCCTTAGAAGTACATTTGGAGGAGAAATGACCTATTCTTCCACATTTGAAATATTTGAATGGAAAATTACCTGTATACTTACCATGTCCCCTTTCTCAATTTCCTCACGAAATTTTCTTCTTCTTCATTTGGTATGTCAGATGGATCCTTTTGTTCCTACTTGCTACATTTTGATTTTCTTGTGGCCTTTAAGACAACTTCTTTTATGGTGACATTTTATTTTTCGATTCTCATTTCATACATTGTGAGAATCCCATGTAATTTATCCTTCGTCAACTCCTCCATATTAGTTCTATATTCTAAAACTAACACTTTTGAATTGAACCGGGGTGGAAAGGTTCTCAATATATTCTACACAATTGACTCTTCTTTGATGTTTTCTCCCAATCGTTTGATGGAATTCACAATCTTGTCAACTCGGAGATAGTAGGTTGCAATATTTTCATCTTCTTTCATTTGTAGTGTTTCAAACTGCATTGAATAGGTCTGTAGCTTAGCCGTTTTAAATTTTTCATCTCCCTCATAGATACTCTTTAGCTTGTCCCAAATATCCTTAGCTGAAGTACATTGCATGACCTTAGTAAATTCAACATCTTCCAACCCACGAAGTATCGCATTTCTGGATTTTGTGTTGCACTCATATAGTCTTCTATCAATAGGTTCAATTGGTGTTGTTTCAGGATTCATGTATCCATTTACCACTGACTTCCAAATATCTATCCCTATATTTTTTAAATATACCTCCATTCTTATTCTCCAGAAGGTGTAATTGGGTCCATTAAATCATGGTGCTTTGTTGGTGGAGAGTCCTTCTTACTTTTCCATATCTACACAAGGATCAATCTTTCAGTGATCAAACTGTTACTGAAGACACCCGCTCTTATACCAGTTATTCGAATTATTATATACTGAGTGGGGGGGTGAATCAATATATTACACAGATTATTACAATTTTAGCACTTATAAAATTTGTAATTCAAAACTTTTTTTGCAGAAATAACAATGGACACAGNTATATATATATATATATATATATATATATATATATATAGGTGTAAGACAACAATATTCAATTGTGAGCACGAACTCACTCAAGCGCCAACCTAATTTGCAAGATGATGTTGCTCATAATCAAAAGCAAAAACTCTATCATGCCAAAAAAATAAAATCTTGCACATATTGAAGAGACAATTGCGGAATATGTAAATAGAGAATTACATCCTAATGTTGATGAAATGAATATCAAAAATCAAGTTCAAGAATAGGAAATAAAACTTGAAGAGACAGTTGTTAAAGATGTAAATAGATATTTACATGCTAATGTTGATGAAATGAATATTGAAAATCAAGTTCCAGAACTAGAAATGGAAATAGAACCTAGTATGTGTATATATTATACATTTTTTAAATCCATTTTTTATAAGAAATTGTAATTTTCAAAATGCACCATAACAAACAAAGAGAGAATCATCTCACAATGTCAATCAAGTTGTAGAAGATGCCATTGAAACCCATAGTGAAACCGAAATTGAGTCAAACATAGGTATGCAGATATATATATGTGTGTATGTTTGTGTAAATTTTCAATATATTTAATTTAATTTATGAATTTGAACTTTGTTTTTTAATATTGATTAGTAAATATGTAATCTATTTTATCTTATGTTTCTAATTTAGTATATTCAATATGCTAAATGAAATTTAATTGAAATATATAGATATTTTTCAACTTTGATGATGAAATGTTGCAAAACATTGACTCTAGCAAATATGGGAAGAAAATAAAAGAGCACAATACACGATATGTGCTAACCAATTCTATGAAGTTATTAAAAAACAAAATTGTAGTAGCTTAATATCAAATTTTGAGACGTTTGATAGTGTCCAAAAAGTTAAAAGACACTACATTATTATTGGGTATCCAGAATATGAAAAAAGAGTCAAAGGTGAAACAAAATCTGCTTACAAATATAAGCGATGCACTTAAAATATTTGGAAGATCTAGAAAAAAAAGATACTAGTGTTGCACGTAGATTTGTTCAAACAACAATTATTTTGGTTAGTACTAGGAAAAAATGTTTGAAAACACAACTACTGGATTTATCTTATTACCGATTACTGGAACCAACCTGTAAAGACTTCTATCTGTGCAAGTACTGACTTGCTGAGATTCATGCACCAACATTAACAGATATATGTAGCTTTTGAGCAAGCTCCAAATGGTAGTATTTAGGCACCAACCCATTGAAGATCAAGATCTCTGTTTATTTAGATACAACAGAATGGAAGCATTGAATCCCAATTATATTTACTAGCACCGACTGCAAGGAGAAGACAACCCTCTAATTGTTTTACCAACTCCAACTGGAAGGAAGCTACGACTCCATGATTTGATTTACCAGTTCCAACTAGAAGGAAGTTACGACTCCCTTATTGTTTTACCAACACCAACTAGAAGGAAGCTACGACTCCCTTTCCTTTCCCATTCCTGCCTCCCTAATGGTTTTACTAGCACCTATTGGAAGGAAGCTACAACTCCCTTTCCTTTTCCCTTCATGCCTCCCTGGTAAGAAAGTATTTGTGTATAAAAAATGAAAATTGGAATTTACTTGATCTACAATGTGTGAATTTACGATCTGCGACTGCTGCATCTTTTCTAATCCGTTTCTTATCTTTCAGTTATCTGTGTCTCAATAGATTGTGATATGTGGTAATGTTTTCTTACTGCTTCTACAATTTACAATCTCTGAATATCTATGAGTCTGCAACAGTCTATCACTTCTACAATTGTGTGATCTACTTCTTTTACAAAATAAAACCTTCACACATCCTGATTTCTGGTATCCTTCTAATTTGCGCACTTTTTATTGTTCATCTTCTTCGTATCTATGTAATTCAACTCCACTGTATAAACTTCTTCTGTGATCAACAAGCCATTGATACCCCAAGAATTAGAAGCTTGTCAAAATATATCATCTTCTTCACATTCGATCTCCAAGCCTTACTAAAATGCTTCCATTTTTTTCTTATTTATACTCTTTCTAGTCCAAGAGATGTGTCCACAAGTTGGGATTTATTTTATTCTGTGACACCTCCAACTTGCTTACTTCTTCGTCAAGCTAACCATTGTGTTTATTATGTGTCAACGTGTTTCCTTTGACTATTCGACTTTATGGGTGTTTGCACACTAACACCCATTAACTTGGTGGTATTTTCGCACATATGTCCCATGTGTGAGTGGGATTTGCACACCGTTAGTTTTTCTTTTAAAATATGTTATGCCAAAACAAAGGATCACTAGAAGAACAACACGCATGGCATAAAAGAGAACGCAAATATTTATCTTGGGAAACCCTTGTGGAGAAGAAAACCCAACTAAACTTCCTCGATATAGAATTCAACCAAGTACATTGTAAGACCCAATAAATAAGACTATACAATTTCCTTCACCTCATATGGATTATTTCTCCTGTCTCTAGCAAACTTGTTTGAGTGCACACCACATCCAAATGAGGGAGGTGCCTCTCCTATTTATACTAATCATCTTAGAGGCCTAATAACTCAACAAAGCTGACTTCTTCTTACTTCCAAGGCTGACATGCCTTGGGAGACTAAAATACATTTTAATAATACTGTTTTGGGTACTACTAAACCAACTTATAACAAAGGTTTTACCTCATGAATTTACATGACCAAATACATCAATGGCATCCCTAATCGGAGGAACAACATCTCTGGAAGGGGTAATAATAGTAATAATACAAAATAGAATATCTTCCTTAGTTACATTTCTTTAACACACACTTCTTGTCCTTCCACATTTCTTCTCTATGTATTTCTTCAAACTGGATTTGTACATAGAGAGCCTTTGTCTCATGGATTTATTCTTACTTCAAGTTATCCATCT
The DNA here is from genome assembly GCA_001517045.1 of Pseudotsuga menziesii. NCBI lineage: Eukaryota > Viridiplantae > Streptophyta > Pinopsida > Pinales > Pinaceae > Pseudotsuga > Pseudotsuga menziesii. Next base: position 533,592 of record LPNX010913109.1, on the reverse strand, counting down.
CATATGTTTGATATCAGTCTTATTTTATTTCTTCATTAGACTTGATGGTTTATCTTTTGACATAAAAAATTCAACATACTCGTTGATTTATCCTTTGACTTTAATGACAACACACAAGTTCAACAATGTTCATCCTTTGGCATCAATGACAACACAAAGGTTCAATAGGTATTGGCCCTGCTAGTGGGAGTACCTTGTCCTCCCTAGATTGCTGGAGCGAGATGGCCCGCTACTACAGCCTAACATATCACTTAGCACCATCCAAGACCGCACTCTACCGGTAATCCAACCACTTGAGAATGATAATCATCATTTATATCAGCCAGTGAATGCTCATCCACCCCCACCATCATAACTAATAGCATCCTATGTCAACTAAAGCTGCACTAATTTCTAACACTAGAAGTCTCCATCACGCCACTAGTGGCTTCCACCAAACCATCTAAAACGAATTTTATGGCCATCCCACAAGTGCACTAATATCTTGTCAAAAATATGCATTGTTAATACTCTTGTCATAATCTACATTACACTTGGGTATGTGTGCCATGTGTGTATGATCAATAGCAAGAAAACACATCGTCACTCTACAACAACAATGGTGCATCCATACCAATCCAAGGTATATCATCTCATCCCAGTATCTCAATATCCCACTCATAACCATAGGATCCCATTTCTCGATTACAACGTTCCATCAATGTCGTAATTAAGAATATCATGTTCTCCCATGGGTGTGTGTGGCAACATTACAACCCATCTCATATTTTGGCACCCATGATGTCAATGTTGGAATATTCAACCCATCTAGACATTAGCCTTAATCATTTATTTGATTTTCTAGTGCTTATACCATTATCAATTAACCACCTAGTGTATATTTCTAAGTATCTTGATCACTACGAACTATTATTTTGTCCCTATTAGCCTCATTATCCTCATATGTTCTATTTTCCCTATTTCAAGGAGTTAATGCGCTCTCATGCATGATTTTATGCCCACTTGAGTCAATTCCTATAATTTACGAGCCTACCTTGAGTTAACTAGCCTTAATTTCATCACCTGAGTTAGTATGAGCTCTGATGACCACTAACACTCAACTGAACACCTCTTATGATCCTTCCATCATTAGTTATCAACAATTAACTAGCTAATACGCCCTCTTGTTCCACCTACTGTCAATTACACTCAGTTAACTGATTTGCTTCAGGAGTTATGACTGGAAACTATGTCTAGTGATGTTTTCTATGTTATCTAAGCCTGCCACATGTGTGGAGTTCAACTGCCTCTTTAGGATCACGAATTTCTCCCTTGGATATGTATTATAAATGTAACCTTATTGGTGAATAATAATCAGATCGAGTTTATACGAATTGAGTTTTCTCTCTTATGTTTTTTCTTCGTTATTTTCTCTCCATTATTCTGCTTATCTTTGTTGTAATTCTTGTGAGGTTACATTTGATTCAATATCTTCTTGTGCAAATTCTTATAGTAAATACCCCACAAGTCTGAGGAATTTGATCATTCATCCAATTGGTCAAAAATAAACTACATAGCATCACCTTGTATTCTGCTCCCAATACACCTCAGATTCCTTGGTCCATGTTACAATTACGCTTCAGATATAACCTCTCATCCCCTTCATGATAAATATACCAACTCTGCTACTCTTTGTATCATCGATCCTCAAGAAGACACCAATAGGGACCCCACTCTTTGAAGACACCAATAACACTTAGTTATTCCCGTAGGAACATTGTACATGGCATCAATTCATTGTAATGTCCCCTGGAGTTATCAAAGGTTATTAGGGACATATCATTAGCTCTCTAAGGATAATTAATAATTTTAGCACAAGGGATTAGTCAAACAAATATTTAATTTCATTTTCCATGATTTAATTACGACAAAATCCCTTTAATTACCCATAAATTAAAATAAATTCAATAACTATTCCAACAAACGATCCAAGGGATGAGAAAGATTCTTAACATCATCAAACCTTCAATCCAATCCATATCCAAGATGATAACCACGTCTAAAGGCTAATATTCTTATTCACATTTAACTAGTAATTAAGGTGTTAATTACGACACTTAGTGCGCAAATGATGACACTTATCACAAATCCAATTGTTTTAACAAATAAGCATCGATTATCAATTCCAATGGCTTAATATCATCTAATTACATGTAAATAAGGCCTAATTACCAAAATTGCAGCACATGCATTTTCCTACTAAGTGCATTCACCACTTTATTTTCTTTTCCTTTTATATGTTTAATGTCAAAATCTTATTCACACATTAGTTCCATCCATCTTAATTGTCTTTCATTTATATTAGGTTGTTTGAACAAGTATTTTAATCCATGGTGATTAGTTCTTAATTCAAATTTATTTCCCATTCCATAGCATCTCCATATATTTACCATGGGAGTATAAAGGGGGAAAACGACTAATTTGGGAGCCCCCATGGAGGGGGTTTGTGGGCAACGCCCCTATAGAAAAAGTTTAGCAAAAAATGGCTTGAAATTTTTTGTAATTTTAGATTCATGATTTTGTCAATAATGGGTGATTTATGGGCCCATGGTATTTTCCCATGGTATTCCCTTTATAAAAGGAAAGCATTGTAATATGATTGTGTATTGTATTGTAACATTGTGAAAAGTGATCTATGTGATTATGTGGGAGAGACCTTGAGAGAGTGAAGAGAAAGTGCATCCGATGGGTTGCAGGTTGTATCCCTTCATTTTGTTGGACGGTATAATAATAAAAGGATCGGCAATTGCTGTGTGGACGTATCCCATCTTGAGTGAACCATGTTATATTGGCGTTTCTCTTGTAATGTGTTTGTGTGTTTTATATTTGCATCTTGTTTATTGTTATTGCTATGCGATTCTATTTTTATAACAATTGGTACCATATCCAAAAGGTCTATTTGGCTGGTAAACTCCTAGGAAAGAAGCATTCATGGTTCAAGTGGGAGAAATGATTGAAGAATGAAATATTTGGGTCAAGAAATTTAATGACCAAAACTACTGGTTATGGAAGATGCAAATGGAGGACTATTTGTACCAGAAGTATATATTCCTACCATTGGGAAGAAAAGAAAAGCAACCCACGACTATGAAGGACAAAGAATGGGAGGTTCATGACAGAAAGGCACTAGGAACAATATGGTTATTCCTGGATTCGGCGGCGGCTTTCAATATTTCAATTTAAAAGACAACGGAGGGTGTGATGACCACATTGGATAAGCTCTATGAAAAACCCTCGGCTTCCAACAAGGTATTTCTAATGAAGCATTTATTTAACATGAAGATATCAGAAGGTGGATCTGTTGTTGACCATTTAAATGAATTTAATATAGTTACTAATAAGCTAAGTTATGTAGGAGTGAACTTTGATGATGAGTTTAAGGATCTTCTAATCTTGTGCGCATTTCCATAAAGCTAGAATAGCTTGGTCAAGGTTGTAAGTAACTATGTATATGGTTCAAACACTCTTAAATTTGATTATGTTGTTGGTGTTATTCTTAGCGATGAAATGCGAAGAAAAAGCATAGGTGAGACATCAGGTAATGCATGTTGAATATAGATGTCATTGATGTCAAAGGAGTTCAGTAATGACAAAGGAATAACCAAGGACATGATGGTAGGGAAAACTCAGTGTAAGACAAAGGAATAATAAAAAGAGAGTAATGACATGGCATTTATGATGAGGTTGTAGTGGATGAAGTTGGCTAAGTGAATTCGGAAGCATTATAATGCTAAGTTTCTATGAAGTAATATTTGGACGACCCAGATCATAAGCGAGAGAAAGATCAATGGTCTATAATAGTTTCTGCAATGCCTAGGTGCAAGCTTGTTAAAGCTGCGGGAAGACTATTGCGGAAGAGATTTATGGAAGTAATTTTTGAGAAACTATGAGAAGCAGATATCCAAATCGCAATCAGCAACCCGACTGCGGAAAAAATGTTGTGGCCACAAAATAGTGGAAGTCAGTTTTGAAATTTAGGAAATGTATACCCGCAATCTGCAATCCATAATTTCGGAAAGTTAACTGTGGAAAGATTGTTGCGGAAGGTTAATTGTGAAAGCCTGTTTTCGAAAAAATTGAAATGAATACCCACAATCTGCAATCCACAATTTCGGAAAGTTGATTCTGGAAAGATCGTTGTGGAAGGTTAATTGTGGAAGGAATTTGCATAATCCTATTTCAAAAAAATTGAAAGGCATTCCTGCAACCCGCAATTGCGAAAGCAATTTGCGAAAAGGTAATTGCAGAAAGATAGTTGTGGAAATGCAATTGTGGAAGGATTTCTGTTGTGGAAATATAGTTGCAGAAAGGCAATTGTGGAAGGATTTATGTTGTAGAAAGGTCATTGCAGAAAGGAAATTGCGGATGATTTATGTTGCCGAAAGATCGTTGTGGAAAGACAATTGTGGAAGGATTTATGTTCGACGCTCTGAAATCGCGCAAGAAATTTCTGAAGAGTCATAGGCACATGTCTAGAATGAAAGGTTGATCAAAATAGTTATGATTGTATTAGTTAAAAGGATGTGACTGAAAAACTAAACAGAGTGTTATAAACAGAATTAGATTAATGAAGAAATGTATTTAATGAAACATTATTTGTAGCAGAGTTTATTAATCACAAACAGAGTTATGATTAATAAGAAGGGACGTGACTGTATTATTTGAAACAAAAGATGAATTAATTGAACAACATTAAAATAAACAAGGGTGTGCTAATGAAAAGTCATGTTCCAGAATGAACAGGCACGTTTTATGAAGGGATGTGTGTGGTGCTGAAGAGGCATGTTTTATGAAGGGATGTGTGTGATGTTGCAAAGACATGATGGAATATTGAAACATAAGCTCGTTTTGAATTAAATATGTCTTTGGAGTCCAGATCCATGTAGCAACAGTAGAAGACAGAGACCAAGGAAGTGATGAGTAACCAGTGAAAAAATTGAAGACATAAGAAGATCTGGAAATTTAATAAAAACATATTAGGGTGGCAGGATTGTGCTAGCGCAGGCTACATTCCTACAAGGGGGGCGTATCCTCCTTCCAGTGGTAGCTGGTAAATAGGGTGGTGTATCATTATTTCAGCAGCAACTGACAAACCAGGGGGTGTAATCTCCTTCCAGTGGTAGCTGGTAAATAGGGTGCCGTAGCATCCTTTCAACAGTAGTTGATAAACTATGGGTTCATAGCCTCCTTCCAGTAGTAACTACTAAATAGGGTGTCATAAAATCCTTTCAGTAGTAGTTGATAAAAACCAGGGGGTCGTAGCCTCCTTCCAATAGTTGCTGGTAAATAGGGTGTAGTAGTATCCTTGTCTGTAGAAGCAGGCATGGGCTATTTTGTAAATATAATTTTGCAGTAATAGAAAGTGTTGGTGGTTTTCCCAATTGGGCTTCCATGATAAAATTTGTGTTCNCCCCCCTCAGTATTGTCCAATATTCCAACAATTGGTATCAGAGCAGGATCATTCACTACAGTCTAAACCACTGGAAGAAAGATACTATAAAAAACAACTATGGACGAACAACTAGGGATTTCCTCCAACATAGCTCCAGTACTTAATAAAGAAGGACACACATTATGGAGCATAAGAATGAGAGTGTACTTAAAGTCATTAGGATATGGAGTATGGAATTCAGTAATCTCTAATTACATCCCACCAAAATGAATAAGGACTACATCCCAGAAAGAGTCAAAGAAAAATAACTTGGGGGAAATGGAGGCCATACTTGATGGATTACCTCAACCCATCAAAGAGAAGACCGGATAATGTATCGTAGCTAAGGAACTATAGGTCAAATTGGAGAAACTTTACTCAGTTGAACAAAGAGAAGAAGCAAACCTTGATCTTTTCGAAAATGATAGTGATAATGCATAACCTTGCAGTCATAAGAAAGATCAAAGGAGTAAAACCATATACAACGAAAAATTTAATAAAAAGAAGAAAAAATTATATTCCATGGAAGATAGTGAAGATAAAGAGATAAGTGAAGATGAAGAAAATATATTCATGGAGACATTAACTTCAGAATATGATTCATATTTGGAAGGAGAGGTGGACCTAAAGGTAGAACTCATAAGTGCCCTTGAAGAATTGAGAAAGAGAATAATGAAGAACAATTCTTTGAAAGAAAATTTGTCAAAGTACCAAGAAGAGCTGCACAATTCAAGACAACAAACAATGGTTAGAATGAAAGAGGCCAGGAGCTTAAAATAGGAAGTTGCTAACTTCAAGGAAGAAGTAAATAGGCCAAAAGATCAGCAATCCATTCATGAAAAGTTCAAGGAGAAAATACAGGACTCTGAAAGAATTGAAGCGGAAGTCATCCTACTTAGGAAGAAGCTTGATGAGAAATATGTTCAGTCAAAATTTGAGAACAACTCAAGGATTTTAGATGATATTTTAAGTATCCAAAGCCCATCAAGCGATAAATATGGGTTAGGATATGACAAAGAAAAGAAGCCATATTATTCTTCTTTCATAAACCAAGATGAAAGAAGCTATGTTGCTGCACTCAAGAAGGAAGAAAGTAAGAAATATCCTCCTCTCTTACAAAGATAAGATATGATTCCTAGAAGACCAATGACAAGTTGAATTCAACAAACCTTTGTTGGTCATTGCTACTCTTGTAATAACTTTGGACATAAAGCCCTGAATTGAAAAGCATATGAAAAGTTTCATGTCTATAAGAAGAATACAGCCAAGCAACAAAAGAATTACAGGAAGACTAAATCCAATCATCATAATTATGCCTAGACAAAAAATGTGAGAAGATATGAAAATGAAAATAGCCATTACAATCAGAAAGATCAAAGATTCTCTAAGTATAAAAAGTTCTTTGGATATTGTCATTGTTGTCATAAGTTTGTTCACAAGGTTGTTGATTGCAGAACGAAGGGAAGAGATCAAAGTTTGAGAAGAGACACAAACACATCAAATGATAGAATACCAATAAGCAGGGTATCTCACAGAAAGATGTGGAGAACAAATTCATATTACAAAGACTCAGAAGGAACACAAACTTCAAACATCAGTGAAATTTCCAAAGATGATGATGAGCATAATAGTGCTATAGATAAAAATGACATCCATTATGAGGGAAAGCAAGAGGAAGATGTAAAATAATATACCGATGGAGATTAAGATTATGAATAAGAATATAGTAATGATGGTGGATGTCTCTTCTAAACCTAGAAGCGAACCCCGAAATGAGCATTAGAGGGGATTATATACTCAGGGGGAGTTAATATCGGAAAATTGCAATTGGTACTTGAAAAATATCAGTTGGTAAGGAGAAAAGAATGCTTTGAGGTTGCCATCAAAATAAGAAGAATAAGAGTCATAAGAAATACTTGGTAAAAGTTATCTTCCTCAAACACAAGAAGAAGTGTAGAAGTGACAAATTGAAAAAATATACTTTTCTAGAGACCAACCATGCGAAAAAGTGAAAGTATTAAAGTGTGTGATCCATGAAGACCATGAAGTCTGTGATCCAAAAAGTCATAACTAAGTTAACAGAAGTTATTTTTATGGCATTAAAGACTCCTTAAAACAAGAATAAGTTATATCATGCATCCTTAAAAGAGAAATCGGGTCTGGAAGGAAACTAAAGGTTGGCTGAAAGATATCAAAAGTAAAACTGATGATTATAAACTATGTCACAAAAGAAAGGAAATGATGAAAAGGGGAGGATTACTGATAGGGGGGTCTATAAAATTAAGAATCCAAGTTTCTCATTTAAGAATGGACATCTGTCAAAAAGGAGAAAGAATGGAAATTCTATGTCAAAGATGATTGCAAACAAGGGCATAACAAGTTATCCTTTGTCATTGTTGTCAAAGGGGGAGAATGTTTAGATGTTTACATCAATGCCAAAGGGGGAAAATGTTGAATATAGTTGTCATTGATTTAAAAGGATTTCAGTAATGACTAAGGAATAACTAAGGACATGATGGCAGGGAAAACTTAGTGTAAGACAAAGGAATAATAAAAAGAGAGTAATGAAATGGCATGTATAATGAGGTTGCAGTGGATGAAGTTGGCTAAGCGGAGTCGAAAGAATTATAACACAAAGTTTCTTTGAAGTGAATATTTGGACCCCATATCATAAGAGAGAAAAAGATCAATGGTCTAGAATAGTTTCCACAATGCCAAGGTGCAAGCTTATTAAAGCTGCGGGAAGACTATTTCGGAAGATATTTGTGGAAGTAATTTTTGAGAAATTATGAAAAGAAGATCCGCAATCTGCAACCTGACTGTAGAAAGAATGTTGCGGCCGCAAAATAGTAGAAGTCACTTTTGAAATATGGGAAATGCATATCCACAATTTTGGAAAGTTAATTGCAGAAATATCATTGTGGAAGGTTAATTGTGGAAGGAATTTGCCGAAGCCTGTTTTCAAAAAAGTTGAAATGCATACCTGCAATCTGCAATACGCAATTTCAGAAAGTTAATTGTGGAAAGATCGTTGTGGAAATTTAATTACAGAAGGAATTTGCGGAAGCTTGTTTCGAAAAAATTGAAAGGTATTCTCACAACCCGCAACTCGCAATTGCGGAAGGCTAATTACAGAAGGAGTTTGCGAAAAAGGTAATTGCAGAAAGATAGTTGCGGAAGGATTTATGTTGTGGAAAGGTCCTTGCAGAAAAGCAATTGCGAAATCATTTACGTTGTCGAAAGGTCGTTGTCGAAAGACAATTGCGGAAGGATTTTTGTTCGACGCTCTGAAATCGCGCGAGAAATTTCTGAAGAGTCACAGGCACATGTCCAGAATGAAAGGATGATGAAAATATTTATGACTGTATTAGTTAAAAGGGAATGACTGACAAACTAAACAGAGCGTTTTAAACATAATTAGATTGATGAATAAATGTATTTAATGAAACATTATTTCTAGCAGAGTTTAATAATCACAAACAGAGTTATGATTAATAAGAAGGGACTTGACTGTATTATTTAAAACAGAAGAAGAATTATTTGAACAAAGTTAAAATAAACAAGGGTGTGATAGTGAAAAATCATGTTCCAGAATGAAGAGGCACATTTTATGAAGGGATGCATGTGATGTTGTAAAGGCATGATAGAATATTTAAATAGAAGATCGTTTTCAAGTAAAGATGTCTCTAGAGTCCAGATCCGTGTAGCAATAGCAGAAGACAAATACCAAGGAAGTGATGAGTAACCAATGACAAAATTGAAGACCTAATAATATTTAGAAATTTAAAAAAAACATATTAGGGTGGCAGGGCGGTGCTATGGCAGGCTACACGCCTGCAAGAGGGTCTTAGCATCCTTTCAGTGGTAGCTGGTAAATAGGGTGTCGTAGCATCCTTTCAACAGCAGTTGATAAACCAGGGGGTCATAGCCTCCTTCCAGTGGTAGCTGGTAAATAGGGTGTTGTAGCATCCTTTCAGCAGTAGTTGATAAACCAAGGGGTCGTAGCCTCCTTCCAGTAGTAGCTAGTAAATAGGGTGTCATAGCATCCTTTCAGTAGCAACTGATAAAACCAGGGGGTCGTAGCCTCCTTCCAGTTGTTGCTGGTAAATAGGGTGCAGCAGCATCCTTGTCTGTAGAAGCAGGCATAAACTATTTTGTAAATATAATTTTGTTGTAACAGAAAGTGTTGGTGGTTTTCCCAATCGGGATTCCACGATAAAAGTTGTGTTATTTGTATCTTGTTGATCATGTGTGTTTAATGAATAAGTTAGAAGTGGTTTTAATTGTTAAAAATTATCAATACTGATTGATTCACCCCCCCCCCTCTCAGTATTGTCCAATATTCCAACAATGCATTGACCATGTAGAGCAGGGGAAGACAAAGGGAGAGAGGAAAGAGCCCAAGTAACCGCAGCAAGTATCAAAAGGGAAGATCCAAGTGTAGACTGGGAAAGTGTTGGAATTGTGGTAGGAGAGGACATTTGAAGAAATGTTGCAGAGCTCCAAAGAAGAAAGGAGACGAGCAGCAGGAGACTATACTGGAAGATAATGTAGCAGGTGATGTGTTACACGATGATTTGATTCTTGCATTAGATAATACTAGTGATTACTGGGTAGTAGATTCAGGGGATTCATTTCATGCTACACCCCATAGAAAATTCTTTCATGATTATGTTCTAGGTGATTTTGGACATGTTTTATTGAGGGATGATGAACCATGTAAAATTGTTGGAATGAGTAAGGTACAAACTAAGTTAAATAATGGAAATGAATGGATGTAAGGCATATTATTACATGAAAATAAATTTGATATCAATAGGCAAGTTGGGAGATAGCAACCATTTGTCTACATTTTGAAAAACGTGGTGGAATATCACTAAAGGAGAATTGGTAATAGTAAAAGGAGATACGATAGGTGCATTGTATTTATGCCCTCATAATACTGATTATTCTATCTGCGTAGCTTCCATAGAAATATGTACAACATTATGGATTCATAGGCTTGGCCACATGAGTGAGAAGGGGATGCATATTCTCCACTCAAGGAAATTGCTTCAAGATCTGAAGTAGGTAAGTCTAGAATTTTGTGAGAAATGTGTTTATGGAAAATAAAAGAGAGTTAGATCTCTTAGGGTTGGGAAACATAAGAAGAGTGAAAAGTTAGAGCTTGTGCATACAGATTTATGGGGACTGGCTCATGTACAATATCTTGGTGGATCTCATTATTATGTTACTTTTATTGATGACATAGCTAGAAAAAATTGGGTTTATTGCATTAGACAGAAATATGATGTGTTTGTTACTTTTAAGAAGTGGAAAGCTTTGGTTGAGAATGAGACAAGAAAAATATTAAAGTGTCTTAGATATGATAATGGAGGTGAATATTGCATCAAGGAGTTTGATAGTTACTATCCATACCATAGTTTTTGTAGAGAGAAGACAAACCCATGAACACCACAAGAAAATGGTGTGTCGAAAAGGATGAATAAGACGATCATGGAGCATGGAAGGTGTATGATATTGCATGCAGGGTTGCCCTTACAATTTTGGATTGATGTTGTAGCTATGATATTGTTGTTTAGTTAATAAACATATGGCCTTCAAGTGCTTTGGATGGTGGGATTCCAGAGGAGGCATGGACAGATAAAAGAGTTAAACTCCTCATTTTTTACAACTTTTGGTTGTGAAGCATTTGTCCATATTGATAAAGAAAATATAACAAAGCTTGAGGATAGCTCCAAGAAATGTACCTTTATTGGATACGAGGTTGATGATTTTGGTTATCGCTTATGGCGTTTATGAAAATTACAAAATTATTCGGAGTAGAGATGTAGTATTCAATAAAAATGTTATCTACAAAGATCAGTTGCAGGGAAAGAAAGAGGAAAATAAAAACACATAGTACACAATGCTTAATCAAATCAAGGAAAATGAAGTTCTAAAGGTACCAAAAAAATCAAGAACAGTAGTAGGTGCCTCAATCTCCTGCAAGTGTTAGAAGATATACCAGGTTAAGTAGACCCCTTGAACAGTTCTCTCCTTCATAGTATTATTTATTGATGATTAAATCTGGTGAACCATAATGTTATGAAGAAGCAATGCAGGTGGAAAATAGAAAGAAGTGGGAGCAAGGCATGAATGAGGAGATGGAATCATTGGTAAGAAACCAGACTTTAGATTTGATTGAGTTTCTTATAGGTAAAAGAGCATTGCAAAATAAATGGGTTTACAGGTTGAAGGAAGAAGAAGGAGGCAAGAAGCGACACAAAGGTAGACTTGTTGTAAAGGGGTTCGCACAAAAGAAAGGTATAGGTTTTGATGAAATGTTTTCTCCTATTGTTAAAATGACTTGAATTAGAACTATTTTAAATCTAGTGTAGGTAGAATATTTGCATCTTGAACAATTAGATGTAAAAACGACCTTTCTCCATGGGGATTTGGAGGAAGAGATTTATATGCAGTAGCCACAAGGGTATAAGGTCAAAGGAAAGGAGAATTTGGTTTGTAGGTTGAAGAAGAGCTTGTATGGTCTAAAACAAGATCCAAGATAGTGGTATTTGAAATTTGATAAGTTTATGACATAACATGGTTATAGTAGATGTGATTCTGACTACTGTGCTTATTTCAAGAGGCTAGATAATGGAATATATATTATCTTGTTATTGTATGTGGATGACATGCTTGTTGCAAGGTCTAACATGCAGGATATAAATGTTCTATTGAAAGAAACTAGCTAAATCATTTGCAATGAAGGAATTGGGTGTTGTAAAGCAAATCCTTGGTATGAGAATAACAAGAGACATAAAAAATCATAAATTGACATTGTCTCGGGGTAAGTAAATAGAAAAGGTGTTGGATAGGTTTAGAATGCAGAATGAAAAACCAGTTAGTACACCTTTGGTCATCCATTCCAAACTAAGTAAGGAAATGTGTCCCAATACATAAGAGGAGATAGAATACATGTCCAAGGTTCCCTATTCATCAGAAGTTGGCATATTGATGCATGCCATGGTCTGCACAAGACCAGATATTGCACATGCAATGGGAGTTGTGAGAAAGAATATGAACAGTCCAGGTAAAGAACATTGGAGGGAAGTATAGTGTATTTGAAAGGTATTTGAAAGGTACAACTTCTCATGCATTATGTTTTTGAGGTTCAAACACTGTTCTACAAAGATATGTTGATGTAGATATGTATTAATCTTGTCTATTGATCTAGGAACAAATAATCAATCTCATCAAGAATTAATCAACAAATAACTCATGAAATGGTGTAATCGGTCTATAGGAATAGTAGCCGCTCTGTATTCACATAAAGAATGAATGATTACAATTACAATGTCATGCTACAAGCATGAATGAAGAGACAATTCGAATTCCTTAGGAGGTCATTCGAATTGAATGAGTGAGTCTAGCTTAACTGACTGTAAGCCATGGTTCACACTCAGTTAACCACTTATCAAAACCCTAATTGACTCAACTAACCCTAACTGAATTCGGAGTGCAATAAATGAATGAGTCTCAACTGAAAGAGATCAGACACATGTCACAGCTCACCAACCATCAAGAGGTAGCGCTACACTGACTCCAATGAACCCCGATGAGGTTAACTGAAGTTGAACTGCACATCAGAAGTTGGTGGAGGTGCCCCTGTTGACTCCAGTTCACTAAATAATCATTAAATAATATATTTAATGAGAGGAGGCACCTTAACTGACCTATTTAACTGATTGTAACCACCAATTAGTAATTAGGTGCATTAATATCACTCAGATCACCCCCGAAGTGCTCCAGTTAGCCTCCCCGAATGTAGGAGAAGGCTAAGTTAGCCTCCTTGACTGAAGGTAGGCGTGGGTGAGACTGGATGATGACATTTAATGCTCCACTGATGTCAATTAATGTCATTAATACTTAGGATAGTGGTTTAACTAGGCCAATTTGACCAAAAAGAGTGTGTATGGTGGTAAATGTCTCCAACACCCCCCCTTAAGCTATACTCAAGAGGAGTTAGAAAACACAAATACATAAAAATGCTAGGGCCCCGACAAAAAAGGCCATAGGTCACCCTGTACAATAAAGTAACTGCTTAATATAACCAAAGAAACGGGGAAAACCTCATGGGAAAAATACCCCCCCTCAAACTAAGTAGTAAATCAAGAATTGGTTCTTCTATGCAGCAGTATCTTGGGACTGTGCATGTCAACCTATGAATCCAAACTAAATGAATATGTTTGGAGGAATCTTCCACTTGGAAGAAGAATAATGCACTCAACTGAATCAGAAATATAAACAGCTGCACGGTGAAAACTGGACCCATGTAGAGTAGCTGAAATCATCTGAAGAGAGAGCAAAGGTTCTTGAGGATTCAAACCATGTGTGGAACACTCAAGAAACTGATATGTTGTAGCCTTGAATAGCAAACCATGAGTGGTAAAATCAGCCCCAATTCTTAGGAGCAAGTGTCCAAGCGGATGCAGAATGTCTTCCTCTTTACTAGTTTTGTGAGGAGATGAGCATGTGACCAAAGATAGAGAAGCCCTGGGACTGTGGAGAGCAAATGCTTGAGCTACATAATCTGATATAGATTCTATAATAGCCAATGAATCACATAATAAAATATCATCAACCTCATATGAGGAAACTAACACCAAATCCCCATCAACGGTTTTGAAGAGAAAGTGCGGTACTTGATTTTTCACACCGGAATTGGTGAGAGCAGCTACAAGCATGGCTGAAAGCTCTTGGATTTTAAAATATGGAAAAAATAATATCAGATCAGAATGTAAATCAGATCTAAATAAGTTCACAACAGATCCAAAAATGTGAAATGAAATCAAGTCCCCAGCAGCAGTTTCGAAGGAGACTTGTGGTACTTGTTTCTTCACACCGTTAATGAGAACAGCTACAAGCAGTACTGAAGGTTTATGAACCTGAAATTTTGAACCAAGGAATATCAGATCAGATCCAAATAAGATCATATCAGATCCAATAAGGTTCATATCAAATCCAAAAGTATGGTCAACCGAGACGATGGATGCACAGTTGTTTTTTTCTTCAAAATTCTGAATTTTGGTGCATGCAATCCTGCAGGATTTTGCTAGAAGATCTAGATCATGGGGAGCGAATGTGTCACTCTTATAATCTGATATTTCTTCCAAAATATCCAATTTTTTACATATTTTCACACCAGCAGCAACATTAGAGGAAGAAAAAACAAATTTCTCTTTACTTTCGGAAGCAATTACTGGTAAATTTTGCACATAATTCAAAGGAAAAGCACCGGTGAATGTTTGCATGGAAGTGCAGCAGTATTTTTCTTCAATATCAGAGATTTGAATGTCTTCTTCTGTTTCATTAATATGAGGAGATGAGATATCAGAGATCTCATGAACTTCCGGAGCATCAGGAGAAGGAGTCACCACAAGAGTACTTTACTCAAAATTCTCAGCCTCTACTCTCTCTGATGAAGTTGTTCAAGATGAAGATGAAGCAGAATATTCTACATATTAATATTGCACATTGATCTAGTGACTAAACATCAGTCTCATAAGACTCTTTTCCAAGTCCAATAGACACCTCATAGAGACCTCGTCTCTTCAAAGATGCAATCATCTTCAACTTCCATTCCGAATAGCTTGTGAATGGGGTGAGAAGAGGGATTGATGAGTCCATTCGAAGTTGTACCTGTTAAAACCTGCAAATCAAAACAAAAGGGGCACCGTAAGGTCAGACAGCCTGCACATTTTAGGCTTTCATCACACCTATCATAGTCAATCAAGCAAGCTTGATCAACAAGTTCTTTACTTGGGGTATTAAGTGGTAAGCCTTGGATTCTGGTGCAGTGCTGAATTTTTGAGCTATTGCTCAAATTTCATGCAGAAATATATCAAAAAGCTTGTTTTTGAGAGATAGTGCTTCGTCCCACCGTAAGCTCTGATACCATATTAATCTTGTCTATTGATCTAGGAAAAAA
Source organism: Pseudotsuga menziesii (assembly GCA_001517045.1). NCBI lineage: Eukaryota > Viridiplantae > Streptophyta > Pinopsida > Pinales > Pinaceae > Pseudotsuga > Pseudotsuga menziesii. The sequence goes on along the minus strand of LPNX010913109.1, from coordinate 518,149 downwards.
GAATCAATCTCATCAAGAATTAATCAACAAATAACTCATGAAATGGTGTAATCGGTCTACAGGAATAGTAGCCGCTCTATATTCACATAAAGAATGAATGATTACAATTACAATGTCATGCTACAAGCATGAATGAAGAGACAATTCGAATTCCTTAGGAGGTCATTCGAATTGAGTGAGTGAGTCTAGCTTAACTGACTGTAAGCCATGGTTCACACTCAGTTAACCACTGATCAAAACCCTAATTGACTTAACTAACCCTAACTAAAGTCGGAGTGCAATAAATGACTAAGTCTCAATTGAAAGAGATCAGACACATTTCACAGCTCACCAACCATCAAGAGGTAGTGCTACACTGACTCCAATGAACCTCGATGAGGTTAACTGAAGTTGAACTGCACGTCAAAAGTTGGTGGAGGCGCCCCTGTTGACTCCAATTCATTAAATAATATATTTAATGAGAGGAGGCACCTTAACTAACCTGTTTAACTAATTGTAACCACCAGTTAGTAATTAGGTGCATTAATATCACTCACATCACCCCCGGAGGGCTCCAGTTAGCCTCCCCGAATGTAGGAGAAGGCTAAATTAGCCTCCTTGACTGAAGGTAGGCGTGGGTGAGGCTGGATGATGACATTTAATGCTCCACTGATGTCAATTAATGTGAATAATACTTAGGATAGTGGTTTAACTGGGCCAATTTGACCAAAAAGAGTGTGTATGGTGGTAAATGTCTCCAACAATATGGTTGGTGATAAAGATAGCGAGAGGATCACCATAGGGTATGTATTTACTGTGGATGGAACAATAGTAAGTTGGATTTTTAAACTACAAAAGATTGTTGCACTTTCAACAACAGAATCAGAGTATGTTTTTGCTACAGAGGCTGCTAAATACATGACTTGGTTGAAGAGGTTCATGGAGTAATTAAGTAAGAAGCAGGAAAATAGAAGGATGCATAGTGACAGGAAAAGTGCCATTCATCTTGAAAATAACTCAACTTTGCATTTGAAGACTAAACATATACAACTCAAGTACCATTTCATACGATATGTTCTGGAAGATGAACTATTGAAGCTGGAAAAGATACACAATAACCAGAATCTTATAGACATGTTGACAAAGGTAGTAACCAGAGGGAAACTGAGCTCCTTTGCGATTTTAGTTAACCTTCAAGTATGAGAAATTTTCCAAGTCCAAGGTTCAGAGCATATTCTAGCAAGTGTAGCAGCGGTGGAGTTGTTGTGATCAATCTCCAAGTGGGAGATTGTTGGTTGTGGAGCCTGATCTTCCTGATTTAGAGATAATGTTTCAACCATGTTTGGATCCCAGTATCATGACGGGGGGTGTGGGGGGTATTCCCCCCCCCCCACACACACACTATAGTTGTTATGGCGGGTCCATGGGTAAATTTACTAATTTGGGAGCCCCTCCTAGCAGGGGTTCGGAGGGCAATGCCCCCATAGTGAAAATTTAGGGAAAATGCCTTGTAAAACATTGTAGTTTCAAAGTCATGACTTGGTCAATAAAAGGTGATTTACGGGTTCATGGTTTTGGGAAGCCTGTGGTATTTTCCCATGTTATTCCCTTTATAAAATGAAGTCTTTGTAATACGACTATGTATTGTATTGTAGCATTGTGAAAATTGATCTATGTGATAGTGTGAGAGAGATTGACATAGAGTGAACAGGAAGTGTAGAGAGTGTGTTGCAAGTTATATCCATTCATTTTTATAAATTGTATAATAATAAAAGGACGAGAAATTTATGTGTGGATGTATCCCATATTTTTGGTGAAGCACGTTATATTGGTGTCTCTCTTGTAATGTGTTATTGTGTTTTATATTTGCATCTTGTTTATTGTTACCGCTCTGCGATCCTGCTTTTCTAACACCTGTAACGTTCCCTAAGAATATAAAAGGGTCTTAGTGACATATCATTATCTATATAAGGCTAATTATATAATTTAGCATAGCATATTAGTCAAAAAAATATTTAATTTCATTTTTCATGATTTAATTACAACAAAATCCCTTTAATTAACAATAAATTAAAATAAATTCAATAACTATTACCACAAATGATCCAAGGGATAGGAAAGTTTATTAACATCATATAACATCATAAAAAATTCAATCCAATCCATATCATAGATGATAACCACCTCTAAAGGCTAATTATTCATATTCACAGTTAACTAGTAATTAAGGTGTTAATTACGACACTTAACGACACTTAGTGCGCAAATTATGACACTTATCACAAATCCAATTATTTAATAAATAAACTTATGTCATCATTCCTAATGGATTAATATCATCTAATTACATGTAAATAAGGCCCAATTACCAAAATTGCAATAATTCATCATGGTTATTACGAAAGAGAGTCCACGAGACTAGTTAACTACTTTTCCAATATAAACTACTAGTCTTGCACAAAATCAACTTGTAACCATGCCAATAAACCCAAAAGAAATAATAAATCCATTAAAATCATATTTAATCATGTACCTACATCCAACTAAATATTTATTTGCAGATCATTCCAATTGTGCATAAGGTGATATTTTCCATCAATTCCAATGAAACTAATTAACACTCACCGCAAAGAATTGCGTTTAAATAACTAAACCAAAATGAAATACATCCATAAGTAAAGGATCACACCTGATAAGTACCCACCCATATAAAAATAACATGTTATAAGCATATCATAAGGCTGTAGCATTCTATTTTTACGAAAAACAAAGATTTCAATCCACAACTAGTTATCAATTTTTCACCGCAATATACCTACTTTCCAATTTAACTTTCAAAATGAAAAATAAAGAGAAATATATGTATATTCTATTTCATGGAAATAGTATCAAGTTTCACTTGCATTCATATGGTTTTATCTTTCCTCTCGTATCCAGTCCATTAAATAATTCACAAAACTATCTAATTATACCTATATGAATTGACTAGTAATTCTAGGAATCGCTAGAATAATTTAAATCCATAGATCATAGAATCATTCAAATGAAATTAAAAATATAAATATAATGTTTTATCATTAATAAAATAGGTATATCTCATTCTAACATTTTATCAAACACTTTATATGCAAAGTCACAAATCTACTCAAAACAATTCCTTTGGAGATATAAATTGGAAATTGATCTAGAATTTTGGAAGATATTCCCAAACGCTATCAAGAAGATTTACACTCACATTATCACACACATTTAAATTTTATTTACCATACATAATCGTAAAAATAACAATCATACATTTTTACAAACACTTCATGTGCTAAGTCTCCAAAATATGCAAAACAATCCAAACGAAGAACTAGTTTTCGAATAAAAGGTGGAAGCATCAAAGAGAAGTGTATTAAACCATTTAGAGGATACTGTACCATTAAAATAAACATTATATAATGAAAATTTGCATAAATATCAGCTCTATTTCATAGGTTCCAAAAAATCATTTCCTCAAATAATTTGTGCACAAAATACCAAAAACTAGCTTCACAAAACTTTCTTGCATAAATAGATTGAATTCCATGAGAGATTTATTCCAGAAATATATCATACTTTTCATCAAAACTTTCACGTGAATCCATAAATAAATTATATCATATCCAAATAAATTAAATAAACATGATATAAATCACTTATCTTTTCCAAATACACAACTAAAATCGTCCGTGCCACGCTTCACCCAGTCCTAGACACAATGCAATACAAAACTCACTTTGCAATGGTCGCCCCCGAGCCAGAACCATGATTCCACAAGAAAGATATCACTCAACCACAAATTCTCTCGATAAATAAATCCAAATTCAACCCAATGTCAAGTATGACCTTTACTTCCACTCCGGGGGAATTCCAATGGCTCCGGGACAACATTCCAACCACAAACCAATGACAAGTAGCACTTCCAATCCAGGGAAATTATAGTGGATCCAAGAAAAATACCAGTGGCTCTACAGAAACTCATCTTGGGCACAAGCTCAACAAGGATCTCATACCAAGAGAAGAAAAAACAAAACACAAGTTCCAAACACAAGCACAAGAGAAAAAAAATGAACCAAAACACAAGTGTGACTACCAACACAAGCAAATTGAATTCCTTCAAGAGCAATTATAATTGGGAGAGAGAGAGACACAAGCATGATAGTTGCATTCCAAAAGTACCAAATAGGAGTTACACATCAAGTGAATACACCAAGAATCACGCTAATCCAACTCATGAGGGCACACTAGGTGAGACAGGGACTCCAATCCTCAAATAAAAATTAATCTCAAGGTAAATAAAACTGAGTAGCATAACATGTGTGGTCACATAAACATGAGGGTCCATCAAGTACATAATAAGGGTGTAAAACATCAACATAGTATCAACACACATAGGTAAACACTTTTCCACAACCCCTTGCGGGTAACATCATGGTTCCTCATACTCTCTTTCGTGGCAGCAGTCATCCGGTTGTTTTATTTTATTAATTATTTTATAAGTTCAACATAATAAAAATAATAATAATGTGCAAACCATAGTCCAGGAACCTTGTTCCACTATGTCCAACATAAAAACAATAATAATATGTCAAGGGGCTAAAACGGAGGTTATTACAAATCTCCCCCCTTATACCTTGCATTGTCCTGGATGCATACACATACATGCCACAAAATATCAAAAAAGATGAGGGTATTCCTATCTCATTGCGTCTTCCAATTCCCAAGTCACATCCTCAAGAGTATAATGGCTCCACTTAACCTTAACCTGAAAGATTTCTTTGTTCTTGAGAAACATGGTCTTCTTGTCTACAATGGAAACATGCTCTACCAAAAAGTCTCCTTCCAACTCCACCCAGTCATATCAAATATATATACAAAACATAATCTTCATCATGTATACTTGTCGACATGAAATCATATATATACCAACATGCTAACAAGGATCATATGTCAGTATCAAAATAATCTAAGTATAAATATATAATCATAACACATGCATCATCATCTAATGTAAAACAAAAGCATCTACTCTACAATTTACATGTGTCATATTCCAGAAAATTCTATGCCCAGGATCATGCACATACATTTTCAACACGAGACATGAAACGGAATACGCACTTTCATGCTAGGAGGAAAAGCTAGTTCATAAGAAATTGGTCCCATCTTTTCAAAAATTTCAAAGGGACCGCAATATCTAGCTTCAAGTTTAGAACAATTCCCCAAGTTTAAAGTACTCTTTTTCTATTTCACTTTCAAAAATACATGATCCCCAACCTGAAACTGTCAGTCAATCCAATTCTGATATGCATAAATTCTATGTTTATCCTTTGTTGTTTTCAAATTCTGTTAAATCTTGACCATATGAGCTTCCATTTTCTTTAGTAATTCTGGACCAATTATAACTATGTCTATCTTATTGCCCTAACTAATAGGTGTGTTTCATTTTCTTCCGTACATTGCTTCAAAAGGACTTACTTTTAAAGAAGAGTGATAATCATTGTTATAACCAAATTCCACAATATGCAAATAATTTTCCCATTTAATAGGATAATCCATTACATACATTCTTAACATGTCTTCACCTTATTAACCCTCTATGTCTGTCCATTTGTCTAAGGATGATGTGAGTACTCATATTCAAATATGTTCAAAAACCTTTAAACAAACCTTTCCAAAAATTACTTGTGAATTTTGAATCCATGTCTGACACAATTGCTTTCGGAATACTATGCAATATATCTACCTCTTCATATATATATATATATATATATATATATATGCTATTTCAGTTGATTTATGTGTAGTCTTAATTGGTATAAAGTGAGTTGATGTCTTTTATTAACCATAGTGACTTGCATATGGTACATCATGCATTTCTTTTAAAACTAATTTCTTTATGTTTTCTGAGTTAGGGATGTAAACCATGTTCTTATACTTAAGTATTCCATCTTCTAGTTTATAGTGTTCAAAGTTGTGCGATGTTCCCTGTTGCTGCAAACCTTCTTTTACCTGTTGAAATAATTCATCTGTATTGTTTGCATGTTTTATTATAACCTTTAAATATGAAGTGCTAGTATTGATAGTTACGTGCATCACATGTATTTTCCTACTAAGTGCATCCACCAATTTATTTTATTTTCCTTTTATATGTTTATTGTCAAAATAATATTCACATAGTAGTTCGATCCATCTTATTTGTATTTTATTTAGATTAGGTTGTTCGAACAAGTATTTTATTCCATGGTGATCAATTCTTAATTTAAATTTATTTCCCATTAAGTAGTGTCTCCATATATTTAAAGCATGTACTATTGTTGCTGATTCCAAGTCATGTGTATCATAATTTTTTCGTGTTCCTTTAAATTCCTAGACTAATAACAAATAACCTAACCATTCTAAGTTAACACGACACCTATACCATGCTCACATGCATATGTAGATACCATAAAATTTCATCTGGATTCACAATTTTCAAAATCGGTGCACTAGTAAGCATCTCTTTAAGATTCTGAAAACTTGTTTCACATTTAAATGTCCAATCAAACTTTATACATTTCTTTTGTAAATAAGTTATCGGAGGTTAAATATTTGAAAATACTTCTATAAACCTACGATAGTAACCTGCTAATCCCATAAAAGATCTAACTTCTGACACATTCTTAGGTGTTGGCTAATTCATAATTGCTTCTATCTTTCGGGGTCAACTGAGATTCCTTCTTCTTATACAATGTGTCCTACGTAGTGAATCGTGTTCTGATAAAAAAAGAACTTACTTAACTTAGCTTAAAGTTGATTCTCTCTAAGTACCTACATTACTAGTCTCACATGTTCTTCGTGTTCTTTATTTGTCTTAGAGTAAACTAGTATTTCATCCAAGAAAACAATCACAAACTTATCCAAATATTTTCAAAAAATCCCATTCATCAACCACATAAAGGTGGCTAGTGCATTCGTGAAACCAAAAGGAATAATAGTAAACCCATAGTGACCATATCTTGTTCTAAAAGTTCTCTTACTAATGTCCTCTTTCTTAATTCTGACTTGATGATAACCCGACCTAGGATGTATCTTTGAAAACACTGTGGTACCCCTTAATTGATCAAATAAGTCATCAATTCATGGTAAAGGATATGTGTTCTTGATAGTTTTTTTTTTTGTAAATTAGACGATCCTTTTATTGCCAAAAACAGAAATTTAAAGCAAAAAAAAATCACTACCATAACTGGGAAAATAAGCTTGAAAATCGAAATGGTAGTCTCCCTCGAAAGGAAACAAGACAATACCAAAGTGATTGTGAGTTCTTAAGAAGTCTGAGAATTGTATCTTCCATGGAAACAAAATGTATCATCATTAACAGAAGTTTTAAACAGAAATAAACTAGAACAGAGACAATTGAAAAACAAAATCAATCAACAGACTGATCATGAGGCTCGAGCTTTATGCCCAACCGCTTAGCAAGCTCAGCTTGATTGTCTAGAATCCTTTGCATGAGCAACATCATTTTGTCCTGCTGAAGCAATATTTCCCCATGTTGTTCATCCTTTTCCACCAAGGTTCTTTCAAGAATCATCTTCTGCGACCATTGCAAATACAGGGACTTATGATATAGAGTGAGACGGTCTCTAGAAGAACCAAGGTCCGAGACTAATTCCTTGAATTCTTTTTTAATTTCCTCTGGTCCTAAACATATTCTGTCCATTTCAGCCTCCCTCTCAGTATGTTGAATGGTAGCATGTATTGAGTCAGGGATTTCTCTTTTGTAGCGTTTACATTTTTCCACCAGTTGTTTTTTAAATCTGAGAGGTGGGCTTATAGGTTCCGACTTACTAGTCTTGGGAAGGATAGAGGCATGGCGGGCGTGCTTGTGAGGAGGCATACTTTCAGGCAGGAAGGCAACTGTCAATAGAAAGAGAAAATATTGGGGACAGGTCGAGTAGAGACAGGGAGCACAAGTAATTGAGCTCGAAGGAGACCCAACAAGGATGACAAAAAGAGCCAAGAATATCAATGGTGTAGCAGAACAGGAATACCATGCAGCCAAGACAAGGTGGTGAAGACACCGAGATTGAGTGCTCCAGTAAGGGTGGATGTTGGACTACTGCCATCCCCTCCACCATTTCATCCTTATCAAGAAAATGGTTGCACTGATCCCTTTCATGATTGTCCAGACCCTTGCATTTGTACGAAACCTCTTCCAAACCTGAGGCATCCATCGTCGTCTAGTGAGAGCACGTACATGCAATCATGTCCTTTGCATCTGACACATGGGAGAAATGCACAATTAACGGAGGTTAGATGGGGATGATGAGGTGGTAGCACAGGTGGCTGTAAGTCCTACCACGTGCCTCTCATCCTCCCTCTCAACCAATTACTTGTCCACTCACCATGGGGAGGGGCCATCCTGGTCCCTGATTTGCTGAAGCTGATCCTTGAGAGGTTGAACATGGATCTGCATCCAATTATGATCGAGCGTCTTCGTCATCGTGTCTGTATCATAATTTGCTAAGTGGTCTGCTAATTTATTTCCAATTCTTCTTGTGTGCCTTGCTTGGAGGACCTAGAAATGAATGAGGGAGTCACATAGATTTTCCTTCAGCCAGTCTAGATACCAATGTTTTGAAATCTTACTCAGTGGGGTGTCGATAGATTATCTTTGCATAGTGTTTATTATGATCTGAGAGTCTCCTTCGACGATCAGGGATATCCATCTGATACGTCGATCTATGGTGATTCTGGTGATTAACGCTAATAGCTCTACCACATTGTTGGTAGAGGAACCTATGGACTCCGCAAACATGTGCAGAATATATCCCTTTTCATTTCTGAAGACTCCTCTGATTCCAGTTGGCCCAAGGTTTCCCTTGGAATCCCCATCAAAGTTTAACTTGATGAACGAATTTAAGGGGGGGGGGGGCAGATAGAAGGAATGCAAGTCTTAAGAGAGGGAGTGAAGCTAGCAGGGTTAAGTGTTGAAATTTGTAGGTCCCGAGCCTGGATAATATGTTGCTCCTAAGGGGAGCCCATCAAATTTGAAGTCGACCAATGCTTGAGTTGGAGAGTCTCTTGGAGATTGGATTTAATTAGCGAGAGGAATCGGTGAGAAGGAAGAGATTCATTTTTGAAGATCCTCCTATTCCTTTCTTTCCACAAGTTCTAAAGAGCGAGGCCTAGGGATAAGTTCCAAAGCTTATTGAGGAAATGGATCATGAACGGGTGGGGATTCCAACCTCAAATGGTATTCATCATGCCATTTCAGATTCTGTCTGAGTGCCTAAACAGGATGGCTCCCCTGTCCCAGATCTCCAAAGTGAGGGTGCATTGAGTAAGGAGATGCTCCATTGTTTCTTCCTCTTAATTGCATAAAGGACATCTAGATGGTCCTTGGAAACTTTGTTTGCTAAGTTCATCCCAGGTGATTATACACCCATTCCCAATAATCCAAAGGAAAGTTTTGACTTTCGGCCATAGGAGAGAGTCCCAGATCTTGTCCTGTATCTGGTCTTTATTATTATCAAAGCTAGGATGATAGGCTTCTTTGACTGTGAAGTAGCCTTTGGGTTGATAGCCCCATCTCAATTTGTCTAGGGTGGCTTGAATGAGCACTTTCCTGGAGCTTAAATCTTTCCAAATATTGTTGTCCTCTTGAAGAGCTTCCCTACCCCTCCATTTATCTTTCGAGATCCAAGTTTGCCACTTCCTGTGGCGTGGGGGTTGTATCCAATAGTGAGCAACTTTAACTCTGCCTATTTTTTGCATGGTATTTTGCATAGTTAGAGTGTTTTCTTAGGATTGGAGTGGGGCGAGCTGTTTCCATGCATATTCCCAAAACAGAGCTGAGTTCCCATCTCTAATCTCCCAGAAGCTGTGGGCACGTATGAGATCTTTTTTAGCTTTGGTCGCGTTCCAAATGATTGAGCCATTTGTTAAGTCCCCAGTTCTGATTAGGTCCTCATGTCTAATCTCCTTTGCATATTTATCTCTCCAAATTATAGTCCAGGGAAGATTAGGTTCAGTGATACATCGCCACCAAAGTTTGGAGCAGAGCACAAGGTTAAGAATTAGTGAATCTCTGAGGCCCAAACCTCCTTTATTTTTGTCATGCAGAGAGTTTTCCAAGCTACCAGCAGCCATTTTCTGTGTAATGGGGCTCCTCCCCATAAGAAATTACGCTCCAAATTTTGGATGGACTTTAGAATTTGCTGAGGTGCAGCCATGACTGGGAAAAGGTATAACGACATGGCTTGGAGGAGTGATTTTAGCAAGATGAGGCAACCAGGGAAGTTTAGAGCTCTGAAGGTCCAAGAAGATTGTTTTGATTCAAGCTTGACTAGAAGGTCTTTCCAAGAAGCGTTTTTTAGAGCCGACTCAATGAGGGGGGCTCCTAGAAACTTGGTCGGAAGGGAGCTCTTTTGAAAACCCAGAATTCTGGTTATTTTGAGCTGGGTGAATAAAAGAGCATTGAAGAAGAAGATTTGAGACTTATGATTATTTATGGACATACCGGAGGCATCCCCAAAGGTTTTCATTATATTTTTAAAAGATTTTGCTTCTCGAACTAAGGCATGCCCCATCATCATCGTGTCATCCACAAACTGGAGATGAGAGTGAACTTTACCTGTGTCATCCATCTTGAGCCCTTGAACCTGCTATTTGATGAATCTTCCTATCCCTTCTGCTAAGATGGTAAAGAGGTAAGGAGAAAGGGGTCCCCTTGTCGGATGCCTCTTGGAGCTGAGAAAATGGTCGATGGAGAGGCATTGATTAGAATAGGGAAGAAAGCAGATGAGACCAAAGAAAGCACCCATTTGACCCAAGAGTTGGATAATTTGAAAGCCACTAGCATGGATCTGAGGAATTTCCAGCTTATTTTGTCAAAGTCTTTAGACATGTTGAGTTTTAAAAGCCTACCAAAGATGCGGAAGGTTTTGAGAGTGTGGATTACCTCATGAGCAGTGATGATGCCATCTAGGATTTGTATTCCTTCCACATAGCTCGTTTACTCGGGGGAAATGATAAGTGGTAGGATGGGTTTCAAGTGGTTGGATATGACTTTGGAGATGATTTTTTAGATGGCATTGCAAAGGGCTATGGATCTGAAATTGGAGGGCTCGAACGGTTTTTCGGTTTTGGGGATGAGGGTTAGGAAAGTAGCATTTAGGGCAAGTAGAATGATCCCCGATTTTCTTGAGCTTTCAACCACTTCCTAGATATCATGATTGATTATTTCCCACCAAGCCTGGAATAAATCAGATGTGAATCCATCTAGGCCTGGGGCTTTTCCAGCGTTCATCTCCATAACAACGGTTTCCACTTTCGTTAAGGAGATGTCTTCGGTTAGGCTGAGATTCTGATCCTGCGAGATAAGGGATGGGATGTGCTGTAAGATTTGATTAATAGCTAGGGTTCAGGATCCATTTGGTTCCTTGGGAAGATCATAATAGAAATTGATTAGTTCATATCCAATTTCCTCCTTATTCTGTAGATTATGCCCTTGTGTAGAGGTAAGCCTAGTGATTCTGCTATGTTTCCTTCTTTGAAGCATGGAGTGATGAAATATTGGTATTTATTTCTCTGACCTTGAGCCTTTTGATGTGGGACTTATGCTTCCAGAGTTCTTCCTCTTGCTAGTATCAAATATTAAGTTACTCCTGAAGGATTAACTCTTGTTCTTTGAGATCTTCTGTATATCCAGAATGAATGGCTTGCATCTGGGTGGAGTTCAACTGGGATTCTAAATTAAGCTTTTCCTCTAAGAAGTTTCCAAATTTCGTCTTATTCCAAATCTTGATCTGCGCCTTTAGTTGCTTGGGTCTTTGTTGGAATCTGTACATCGTTGGTCCCTCTATTTGGGCTAAGATCTCCCACCATTCCTTGAATTTGGATAAAAAATCAGGATGAGATAACTAGAATTTCTCAAGCCTGAAGGGCTTTTTGTTATGAGCTCCTTCCAAATCAAGAATTAGACAGATCGACCAGTGATTAGAACCTGCTGAGGGAAGAATGGTGGCTAAAAGGTTGATTTGATTCTACAGCAGTGAGGAAGAAGTAAGAAAGCAAACTAAGCATTAGGCCACTTGTCTTTCCCCTCCCCTTCTATTATTCCATGTAAATAGGCCATTAGTGGTTTGAATGTTTGCTGACTTAAGATCCCGGATGAGGGTTAGGAGTGCAGCAATGTCTCTGTCCAACCTTCTGATACCTCCCTTTTTCTCACTGAGGGATGAGATATTATTGAAGTCCCCCCCTATTATCCAGTTCTGTGAAGGAACTTTGTTGTGGAGCCAATTGAGGTGCTTTATGAAGTTGAGCTTTTGCTCCATTAACTGCGATCCATAAACGTTGGTAAGAACTCCTCCATGATTGGATGCTATGATTTTGAACCAGCTCGATAGGGTGTGCTGGGAAGAGAAGAAACCTTCGATTTGTAGGATGGTAGAGTCATGGATTATGGTAATGCCTCTTGCACTTCCTCTGGCATCCAGGGCGATGGCTTGTGCATTCCTCCAATTCTTAGTGACAAAGTCTAGGATATTTTGCTGCGAACATTTAGTTTCCTGAAGCATGATTACGGCAGGTTTCTCGGTGAGAATCCTATTTTTAAACAGACGTCTTTTGGAATCGCCTCCAATTCCTCTGATGTTCCAGGATATGAGTTTTAATTCCATTTAAACTGTGGGGTGGAAATGTTCCTCTAAGAAGGAACTTTGTCCAAAGTCTACTAAGAAGGCTCCCAGTTCTTTAATTAGTTGCATGTTAGATTCCCTACCTTTATTTGGTGTGTTGCTTTGGATTTTGGCTATGTCCCTTCATTTTTGTTGCTTGAGCCCTAAAGGTTGTTTGCCAGGATCCTGTGAAGATGTTTCAGCCTATCTTGTAGGGTCCTCAGTCGGGTGTATGTTCTTGTAAAGGTCTGCAAAAGGTTTCAAGTGATAGGTAGGAATGCATCCTATGTCTCTTTTTCTCTTGGCTTCATTCCAGACTGAGAGGTCTAGTTCTCCTAGTTCCATGTCCTCTCTGTTGTTGTGCTCCCCATCTTTTATCATGTGTTGATCCACTTCTACAATCTGGGCTATGATCTCTTCTCTAGAGAATGGGGGTTCGAAAAACTACAGTTGGTTAAGGAGCGGGGATGACTGGGGTTCCAAAAGGGTTGAGGGGTTGATTTCCTTCTCGACTTCAGGTAATTCCATTGCCTTGGGTTCTTGTAGGTGATTTTCAGAGAGTAAAGTAAAGCTATTTTGGACTGGAGCATCCTGAGTGGGAACAGGGTTCTGAGATTTTTTGTTTTGTCTTCTCCTGCCTGAAGCTTTGGTGAATCCGTCCTCATCTTTCTTGTTAGAATGACTAGGGGGGAGGTTTGACGTTTAAAGGAAAATCCATAAAATGGTGGCCATGCTCGTGGTATTTGCGACAACGGAAAGGAATGTGCTCATAGTCCAGAGGTTGTATCTAGTCTGAATCTCTATTGCTAAGACAGATGGTTTCGGGGAGTGTTGTAGAAATATCCAAATAAAGGTAGATTTGTGTGTAAGACGTATACCTCCCTGCTACAGTTGCGTCTGTGATTTGGACAAATGTACCCAAGGTGTTTCCTATCCCCGTTAGTGTCTCAATATTCCAGAACTCCTGCAGCAGCGAATAGAGGCGAGTCCAGATAGGAACAATTTTGAAATCTTCTTTCTTCGAGGAGAAGTGTTCCTTCCAGTTGCATATGTAAAGCCATGTCTAGTGGAAGAAGTAGGGTCCTCCTTGGAATATGTGATTCTTGTTCTCAAGATTATTGAAAATAACAGTGAAGAATCCCTTTGAGCCAAGTTTTAGCTCGCACTTCCCTTTAGGTTTCCAAGAGTTGAGAATCCATCTAACTAGGGCTTTTTCCATTGGCGAGATGCCTATGAATTTACATATTATTGCATGATCTTGCATGAACTATATTTTCTCATTGACCAGGTTTGAAGTGATTTCATATCTTGGTATTTGAAGGGTTTTGGATTTACATTTTGATTTTTCCTTTAGAGCTCCCTCTGGAGTCGTTGCCTCTTACGGAGGGGATGTCGAGGGGCGTGAGGAGACCTAAGAAGTAGATTCAGTCCCTGTTCCTCCCTTCCCTTTGGATTGAGGATTTAGCTTGGTTTTTGAGCTCGCGATCACAAGAGGCATTGCCAGGGGGGCCTTGCGCGATAAAATGGAGCTAAAGGGGGGGTTCCTCCTGCCTCCACTACTGGCCGCCATTGCAACTAACAACACAAATTGCAAAATGTAACCCTAGAAAGATAGAAACCCTAGCCCAATCGAGTTGCAGATGTTTTTTTCTCTCTTTCACATTTATCTGAATATCTTGATATTCAACTTTATTTAACTGCTTGTAATCTATGCAAAGTCTTAAGGCACCATCTTTCTTTCTTACAAACAAAACTGGTGCTCCCCAAGGTGAAATACTAGGCCTGATATAACCTTTCTTTAGTAACTCCTCTAACTGCATCTATAACTCTTTCAATTCAAGTGTACTCATCCTATAAGGTACTTTAGATGAAGGAACTGTATCGAGCACTAGATCAATAGTAAATTCTATATCTATTCTAGGATGTATTCCGGGTATCTCTTGAAATACATCTACAAATTCCTGTAATACAGGGTAGTCCTATAATTGAGGTTCATTTTCCTTAAATTCTTCTAGGTGAGCTGCATAAATATGACACCCTTCTCTAAAACACTTCTTTAATTATAAGGTTGTAACCTCTTTGAAATATATCAGTCTATGTATTCCTTTAATTGTTACTATCTTTTCTTCCTCATCTAGACATGTGTAAGTATTATTGTAACAATTCAAGATAGATCGGTGTGTAGTCAACCAACCCATACCAATCAAAACATCGTAAGATTAAGGGGATAACATTCAAATATGCTAAAGTCTTTAAACAATTCATTTCCAAAGGACATTGTCTTACCATTTTTGTGACTTTAATTTTAGTTCTAGTTGCAAACTGTACCTACCTCAAGGTTACTTTTCTTAAGAGAACAATTCAAAACTCCTCTAGGTGCAACATAACTGTTACTAGATCCTAAATCAATTAAAATATATGTAGTTCTATTACCAACCTTACCTGCCACTTCTATCATGTGAGACTGATGATTTTCCTATATACCTTCCAAAGCTGCATAAATACTCTGATTCTTAACAAAATTACCTATTGTTGCTTCATGAATGTTGTGAATGTTATCTCCTTTCTTATGTGGACAATCCCTTGCTTAGTTATTCTCATTACAATTCCAACATCTAACGGGAGGTCTCTTATCTGAATGTGGTTGCTTATGAAAATTACTACTTTTGTTGAAAGGAGGTTTGGTTCCCTTCTTTATCTGGTCTCGTGTAACACTCTTCTTATCTTTCAAGTTCTTATGTTCCTTATTCTTTTCCAACTTATACAAATGTTTTTCCTTCCCCACTACTTTTTTAATGGTCTTGGTCATATCATATTGAATCTTATCCCCGGAAAAAGTTGGAAGTCCACTTAGAAATATTTGAATCTTAACTTTCTCATCTTTTATATAGTCTGCATAAATTAACAATTCAATAAGTCTCGTCTCGTATGCATTCATAGTTAAATTTCCCAAGTTAAGTTCAATGAATTCTTCTATCTTGTTATCATAGTATTTCTCTGAAAGGTATTCTTGTTGAAAATACTTGTTAAACTTTTTCCAGGTGATATTTTATTCATCAATATATTTGAGTTTAACCAAATGTTCCCACCAAACAGAGGCTCCTCCCTGCAAATGATAGATATCTATTCTTGCTTCTATGGTTGATGAATAATTATGCAATTGGAAAAACTTTTGAAACCCTACTAATGATGTTTCTGCTTCTTCACCCTGTTTAAATTCTCCATCAAAGGTTGGAGTTTTAATATTTATTAATACTCCCATCAAATTATCATGTTCATACCTTCTCCTTTTACTATTGCGTTCATCTAAAAATCTGGCTAGACTAGTCTCAAGACTTCTAGCTCTTTTTCTCAAGGGAGGTTTATGGTAATTGTCTGGTGGAAAGTCCATTCTAGAGTAAGTTTTCTCGTGTTTCCTTTTTTTCTTGTCTTGGGAAGTATTTAAGGATCTTAGTTCTTTCATGATATGTTATTGAAGGTGAATGATACTTTCATTACATTTCTTAACCAAGTCTTCCAAGTCAAGGGATAAAGTACTCCTCCTCCTTCCTACATACTCCTCTCCAAGGCAATAAGGGGTTGTATGTTTAACTTCCATCCTCTACTGTTGTTCTCTACAAGGTATTCTTGGGTTAAATTATTTACTGTGAGATGCAACGTGTTCATTCTAAGTTTTTTTAACATTCCATTATCATATTTATTTATTTTCTCAAATAATAATTAATTTTCTAGTTAAGAATAAACAAAACATACTATACTAGTCTTCAATTTTGAAATAAATAACTAAGAAAATACATAAAAGGATATGATTATTTCCAAACATCTTCCAAATATTCAAAATAACAAATAAATTTTCATCTTTCACAAATATAGAAGCACTTTGATAATTAACTTTCATATATGCAACATTTAACTTTTATTCAAGTAAGCAAATTTAAAGCGACAAATAGGCTCAACAACCACAGTGTTGCAACCGCAACTTTGATACCACTTGTAATGTCCCCATGGATATAAAAGGGTCTCAAGGACATATATTTATCTCTCCAAGGATAATTAAATATTTTTAGTATAACATATTAGTCAAATAATTATTTAATTTCATTTTTCATGATTTAATTACGACAAAATCCCTTTAATTACCAATATATTAAAAAAAATTCAATAACTATTCCAAAAACTGATCCAAGGGATGGAAAAGTTTGTTAAAATAATATAACATCATTGAACCTTCAATCCAATCCATATCAGATATCATAACCACTTCTAAAGGATAATTATTCTTATTGACAATTAACTAGTAATTAAGGTGTTAAGTACGACACTTAGTGCGCAAATGATGACACTTATCACAAATCCATTTTTTTACAAATAACCATATTTTGTCAATCCCAAGGGCTTACTATCATCTCATTACATGTAAATAAGTCCTAATTACCAAAATTGCAAAAAATAATCATGGTAATTACGAAAGAGAGTCAACAAGACTAGTTAACTAGTTTTCTAATATAAGCAACTAGTCTTGCACAAAATCAACTTGTAACCATGCCAATAAACACAAAAGAAATACTACATACATTAACAAAATATTTAATCATGTACCTACAGACATTAACTAAATGTTTATTTGCATATCATTCCAATTGCACATAAGGTGATCTTTTCCATCAATTCCAATGAAACTAGTTAACATTCACCACAAGGAATTGAATTTACATAACCAAACCAAAATTAAATGCATTCATAAGTAAGGGATAAAACCTGATAAGTATATATACTTACATCACAATAACATTTTATAAATAGAGCACATGGATGTAGCATTCCATTTTTATGAAAAAAAAATATTTCAATCCACAACTAGTTATCAATTTCTCACCGCAGTGGACCTAGTTTCCAATTTAAATTTCCAAATGCCAAATGTATGTAATTTTTCTCCCATATACAATCCATTAAATAATTCACAAAACTAGCTAATTCTACTCATCTGAATTGACTAGTAATTCTAGAAAAAGCTAGAATAATTAAATCCATAGCTCATAGAATAATTCAATTGTAATAAAAAATATAAATAACGTGTTTTATCAGTCATAATATATGTATCTATCATTCGAAAATTTAATCAAACACTTCATATGAAAAGTCACGGAGCTACTCAAAACAATTACACTGAAGGAGCTAGAAATTGGAAATTGATCTAGAATTTCGGAAGACATTTCCCACACACTACCAAGAATATTTACCCTCGCATTATCACATACATTTCAAGTGTATTTATCAGAAATAATCATAATAATAACACTCAGTAATTTTTACAAACACTTCATGTGCAAAACAATCCAATCAAAGAACTAGTTTTCGAATAAAAGGTAGAAGCATCAAAGACAAGTGTATTAAACCATTCTGAGGCTACTGTATCATCAAAATACACATTATATAATGAATAGGGGAAAAACTATCAGTTCTGTAGTAGATGTTCCAAATAATCATTTCCTCAAACAATTTGTGCACAAAATCCCAAAAACTAGTTTCCAATTCCTTCATAAAATTTACTTGCATAAATAGATTGAATTCCATGATAAATTTCTTCTACAAATAGCTCATACGTTTCATCAAACATTTCATGTGAATCCATAAATAAATCATATAAGAGCTAAATAAATTAAGTAAACATGAGATGAATCACTTATCTTTTCCAAATACGCAACCAGAATCGACCATGCCATGCTCCACCCAGCCATAGACACAATGCAAGCCAAAACTCACTTTGTAAAGGTCACCCCCAAGACAAACCCACGATTCCACAAGAAAGAGCGCACTTAACCACAAATTCTCTCAAGAAATCAATCCAACCACAACCCAATATAAAGTAGCACTTTCAATCTAGGGAAATTCCAGTGGCTCCAGGACAAATACCAATGGCTCCAGAGTAACTCAGCTTGGGCACAGTCTCAACAAGGATCTCGTACCAAGAGAATCAAAACCAAACCACAAGTTCCAAACACAAGCACAAGAGAGAAAACATGAACCAACACACAAGTGTGACCTACCAACACAAGCAAATCGAATTCCTTCATGAGCAATTCCAATTAGGAGAGAGAAAGACACAAGCATGAGAGTTAGATTCCAAAAATAACAAATAGGAGTTACACGTCAAGTGGCTACACCAAGAGGCACACTGATGCAACTCATGAGGGCACACTAGGTGAGAGAGGGACTCCGGTCCTAAAATAAAAAATTAATCTCAAGATAAATAAAACCAAGTCATAACATAACACGTGAGGGTACATAACCAAGAGAGTCCATCAAGTACATAATAAGGGTGTACAACATCAATACAGGCTCAAAACACACAGGTAAACACTTTTTCACAACCCCTTGCTTGCAACATCATGGTTCCTCATACTCTCTTTCATGGTAGCGGTCGTCAGGTTGTTTTATATTATTAATTATTTTATAATTTCAACATAATAAAAAGTATAATAATGTACAAACCATAGTCCAAGCACCTTGCGCTACTATGTTCAACATAACAACAATAATAATATGTCCATGGGATAAACCAGAGGGTATTACATTCATGGGGCAGATGTATTCTTGTTCACAAAAAAACACTACATCATCATCAAAATGATTCCCTAATTGACTCAAAACCATGGGAATCTCACCCATTTAAATTGGTTCCCCAACCCATCCAAGACCGTGGGGGTTAGTCCTAAAGTCTATACTAGACTATAATGATACATAGGTTATGCACCTCAAGATTTGGGATTTGGATTTTAATATAGGTTATGCAATGGGTCGAGAGAGTATTAGAAAGAAGGGAAAACATAAGACAACTGATAATATCATATTATGAAAATAACTTTGGATGTCTAGACTAAAGAAAAAATCATATCAATGATGGATCGGGTTCAAAATTTAATGATAATATGTGGAGCTAATAGCTAATTCACACATTAATCTTAAAGAACCATATTTAGATAAATATTCCAAACACAGAATCATGAATACTAAATCACAACATGAGAATTTATAATAAAAACATCATTATAAAAGATTTCATAATCATGACCAGTTTAAATAAAACTGCAAAGTACCCAGATTAAAAGACAGTTAAAACCTGGTCATAATAGACAAAAATCTCATCTTCATATTACAGGTCTCCAAAATAGAATCAACAGAGCACATGTCTCCAAAATTTCAATATATGGCTCTCGACCCTTATACAACTAACCCCCTCCACATATTATTTCTTACATTTTAAAATCAAATCTAATTTCTATAAGAGTTTCTAGATCCAAAATTTATGGACCCAATATAACATGCTATAGTTACAAAATTAAATGCAACGACTATTACAGAGAAAAACTTCCTGTGGCTTGGGGTGGACCACAACATACAGTATGACACCAGAAATCAATCCATTCTTAAGCATGCTAGATATATAAAATAAACTAATCACTAAGGGATAAGAATCGTACCTCAAACGAATGTTCGAAGATGACCATCGTTGAGCTCTTAATCAAAACTTGTCCCTACATTTCATCAACAACAACAAAGAGATATACAAGCATGATATATGTAATGTGTTAGTGTCTAATCCATCATATTCAATTTAAACGTGTATACGAAGCGATTACATCCATGGACAAAAATATTCATAATCACACATGAAATTGGATGAGAAATGGATATTTCTATTAATGTAAGCAAAGATACAAATGACATCCTCTGTCGGCACCTCATCGGAAATGAGAAACCGAGTCCCTCCACCTCGGCCTCCAACACTTTAATCGTCCATGCAATGGCAAGCTCACAAGGACAATAACAAGCTTGGGAAAGAGCACTAATGGATTCCTCGAGGCCAAAGGGATGCAGAGTCAAGCATATAAGTATGGGGCAAAATTTCGCTATAATATCTTTACTCTCAAATATTCTCCTCCTTCAATGTGTCACAATAGCTCAATATATAACCCCTTAATAGGAAGTGAAGGTTCGAATCATAGCATTTCCTGGCATATGGACGGCCAAGGATCAAGTCATTCGTTACTTGATGGGAAAAACTACAACTATTTTATTTTATTTTTTAGCATAAAACCCGATGTACGCGGGTGACAATGGTGCAAGCTATGTATACACGAGTTGTAGACTTGTGACCCACGTGTATCTTCAAAAGTGTTTTTTAAGGGGTTACATTGAAGAATCAGGGAAATGGTGAGTAAATGGGGTATAGTGAGTCTGCATAGAAAAAGGGAAAGGCCATCAAAGTAAAATAATTGTTTTACTGTAAATTCTCAAACTTCCACTTTCTAAAATACAAATAATCCATGAGTTAATAAAATAGATATGATTTTACATTGAGGCTCGCCTTTATAGGCTTGAGCATGTGTAGTGAAGGGTTACACCCTTTCACTTAGTAATTAATAACTATAATTAATATATTATTTTATATTTGTTACACTCTTCGTTAAGAGTTACTTATTTAATTATTAGTAGTTATTTAGTGTTTATTTATTATATATATTTTTGTTCATTACATTGCCTCTCCCTTAGAATTGCTTTGTCCTCAAAGCACAATTGTGGAAGACTTTATCCCTTGTTCTAGCTCGTAATGCTTTCTCATGACATTGTATGTTGGTAGTTGCAACAATTGACAAAATAAGACGATACGTTCTTTTAAACATTGTGTGGAAATGTTGTGTCATTTGTGAAGTCGTCCATCCAAGATATACCCTTAATGGAATTATTTGCGGATCGATTGTTGGGACTTGTCGATTTTGTCTTTGCTCTTTGTAGGAATAATACTGGTAATTTTCCTTTTGATTTTTTCGTCTATCATAATGACTCTTGTGATTTGGATGGCGATAAGGAACTCGAATCGCCTGTGAAGTGTTTACTGGAACTTCAACTTTTGGTGCTTCTAACGATTTTTGTAATTGTTTTTCGGAACCATTTTTGTTGATGCTTGTAACGATGTGACAATAAGATTGTTTTTTTTCAAATTTGACGAGATTTGCATTACTTCCCTTTTCTGAGGTTTGAATTTGAGCCTTTGATTACTTCTCTATTTTGTTAGTCATCGTTTCTTTGTCGACACTTAATCTCTTGCAATCTATATTTTCTTCTAAAGATTTATTCTCCTACTTTAGCTTCCTAACTTGTATAAGCATGTCCTGATTAACTTTCTTTAAGTGTAAGAGTTCTTCTTTATAGGTTGAGTTGACGACGTCATATTGATTGCCTTGATTTTTGGGTTCTCTTTCTTTTAAGTTTTTTATTTGCTCTAACAATTCCTGATAAACCCTTTTTAAGGAAGAGCTTTCTTCATGTTTCCATGATAATTCTTTTTGATGATCTCGATTCTCCTCTTCAAATTATTGATTGTGTTGAAACTTATCCTTTTCCTTCTTGATTTGCAGAAGTAATTTCTGGTTATGATCTCTTATACGAGAGATCTCTTCTTCTTTACCTACAATAACCTTGTTGAAATCGTTATGTATCATCTGTATTGATTTCTCATTTCCCTACGGCATCATCTTTGATATTTCTTTGAAGTCTTCAGATGATGCGCCCTCTGATTTTAGCTTCATATTAATGTCCGACGATGTGATTTTTTCTTTTTGTAGGGGAATGTCAGAAACCTTTTTTCAACATTTAAGATAAAAGTCCCCAATGTTTTTAGCCACGGTAATCCCAAAACTAGGTCACCATTACTACTCCACAAGGATTTAACTATAAATTGCGAAACACCAGTATATTCTCGAATGTTCCATTGTAAATTGTTTATTGCATATTCTTTGTTATTCGAAAAGTCTAACCTTTCACTTATATTTGTCCTCGAAATCGCTAACTCATTAGCAAATTCATCACTAATATCATTATTATGTTCGTCAGGAGCAATAGAAATATTAATGGCTTTCCCTCTAATAGTTCCTTTTATTTGAAATAACACCGAGACATAAGTTTTTAAATTGCTTGGAAATATTCCTTGTTTTTCGCTATTAGACCCCATTTTTTTAACCTAAACTTCCTTTGAAAAAGACCTTGATTACGACTTAAATAATATTTTAATACTTGAGATTTGAACTTTTTTCAATACACTTCCCTTATAATCCTTTGATTTGAACTTAAGTATTATTTGCAATACTTTTTTTTTAAATACCTTTAATATGTAACATAAAGTTTACTTAATACCCTTATAACGTTGAAGTACTTTTGATAGTTTTTGGAAGCTTATGAATTTTGTTTTTTGTTTTTTATCCCTTCTTGTATTGAAGTCTATATATATTGGATAAATATAAACCTTTCTTGAAAAATGCAACTCCTTTATAATAATACTCATCTCTTTTTTTTTCCAATAGTTTTGTAAAATGCCAGTAGATTGGGTGGTTGGGAGGAATGAGTGTTACCTTCCCCACCTAAGTTCAGATCTCACTTACTTCTTAGTAGCAAGTATTATGCATTTTAGATTTTTTTTCTTTTAGTTTTGTAAAATGGCAGTAGATTGGGTGGTTGGGAGGAATGAGTGTTACCTTCCCCACCTAAGTTCAAATCTCACTTGCTTCTTAGTAATAATTTTTATGCACTTTTATATTCAAACCCAAACCCACTTGTTAAGAAACCACGGGTGGTTTCACTTTTTACCTCTTTTTTGGGGGGGTTTACTTTTACCTTTTTTTATTTTTATTTTTATTTTATTTTTAAGGACAATGTCCTATTTTTTTGGGAAACCCAAATCTACACAAAGTGTAAATAATGTCCAAGGGCCGTATAGCACTGATACCACAGTAACGGTAAAAAATTGTTTTACTGTAACTTCTCGAACTTCCACTTTCTAAAATACAAATAATCCATGAGTTGATAAAATAGATATGATTTTACATTGAGGCTAGCCTTTATAGGCTTGAGCATGTGTAGTGAAGGGTTACACCCTTTCACTTGGTAATTAATATATTATTTTATATTTGTTACACTCTTCGTTAAGAGTTATTATTTAATTATTAGTAGTTATTTAGTGTTTATTTATTATATATATTTTTGTTCATTACACTTCAATGCTTCACAATAGCTCAATATATAACCCCTTAATAGGAAATGAAGGCTTGAATCATCGCATTTCCTGGCATATGGAAGACCAAGGATCAAGTCATTCGTTACTTGATGGGGAAAACTACAAATATTTTATTTTATTTTTTAGCATAAAACCCGATGTACGCGGGTGACATAAAACCCGATGTACGCGGGTGACAATGGTGCAAGCTATGTATACACGAGTTGTAGACTTGTGACCTGTGTGTATCTTTAAAAGTGTTTTTTAAGGGGTTACATTGAAGAATCAGGGAAATGGTGAGTAAATGGGGTATAGTGAGTTTGCATAGAAAAAGGGAAAGGCCATCAAAGTATGATGTATCAGGTGTAGCAAATCACATTATAAGAATGACTATGCGTAAAAAGTTCATTCGATCCACCTTTTTAACTTATCTAGATCCTTTTAATTGATGTTACAGATATCATCTTGCCATGATTTTGTAACATATATGGAAGGACACTCGTTGGTTGTTCAAGTATGAAAATTTGACCTTCAGGATTCTATGCAATAATCACAGGCTTTTGATGTAGACTCGATTCCAAAATAGTTCGAATTTATGATGAACATTCTTCACAAGATTTACCTTACATGTGGATCAAACATTGAACTTTCCAAAAATTTGATGCTAGCTGATCAAATGTGATGAGCCACCTCTACAAAACTTCCAAACCATCTAAATCCCGAGACTTCTTCTACAGTCAAAGATGCTCTTTCTCTGAAGCTTTAAGTCTCTTAAGGAGTTCTTCATTCCTTTGTTGCACTACTTTTCTTCTGTTGATTACTTCCTATTCTAATTGACTTAATTCCTCATAGTTTGCATTCAATTCTTGTAAATCCTTTCTTAGCATTTGGTTTTCTTGCATTATTCTATCATTGGATTTGTTTAAATTCTTGTTATGTTCTTTGTACAGTTGAAGTTCCTTTTTAAGATTTTCAATATCTAACATGTTTTCGGAACGAGCCTCATCAATAGCAATTTCCATAAAATGATCAGCTTCAGTCTTGATTTCTTGTTTTTTAGAGGTTTCAGGGATTTCTTGAACATTCATAATTTCTTCCCCATCTTTAAAATTCAAAGGTTCTGGAAATATCTCATTTTCTAAATCTTCCAATCTTAAATCCTCTTTAATTGCATAATCTTCACCCAAAATATCTCGAAATGCTTCTAGGCCCTTTTCATTTCTCTATAAAACTCCAGTCACCAATTCCTCTACCCTTTTAGAATTATTGTTTATGCCTTCTTCGTCTGCTGAATCTTCAATACCAATTATAGTATCCTTCTTAAGCCTAGAGACCATAATTGCTTTCATATTAAATCTTAATTTACTAGTGGCTCGAGTTTTAGGCCTTGTTCTACTAGTTTCAGCCATGACAAAACTATCTAACTTTTCAATATCATAATGTTCTACTAGTTTCAGCCATGACAAAACTATCTAACTTTTCAATATCATAATAAGGATGTTCAGACATGCCTTGCTTTAACTTCGGTGAGTTGTGCTCCTTCTAAATATCTTCAATTATCTTAGCAACGTTAATAGATTTCTTCCCCTGTCTCATGACCTGAACATTCAAATTAGAGGAAATTTGAGGTCTAAAATGGGCCTCCTACAGAAAATAATAAAATAATATTTATTAATTTTGGAGGAAGAAATTAAAAAAAAACTACTTTTTTGTTCATATTTTCAACATATCTCCCTGTGCGTTTAATCAAATTTCGAGTGGGAGGAATCATTAGATATGGAATTAAATTATGCATCCAACACATATCCACACTGCATACTTTTGATGGACCCCGCTGCCCCAAAAACAAGAAATACCTGAAAAATGTGATGATGATACTATGTTTGATTGATCCATATGCATAGCAATATGTTTACTATGTATCTTTTACCCGACATTGCCCCGCTGCCAGCGAGCCTGTTCAGTACCCTGACGTGTTTACCTTGGTACCATACAAGCATAGCCATGCTGCCAGCGAGCATGTTCAGTACCTCGACGGGTTTGCTTGTATTACCGAACTTCCTTATTTATTATTTTACTCGCCATGGACCCGTTGCTAGCAGGCATGTTCAATACCCCACCAGGTTTGCCCTGTAATTATAAAACTATTTCAAAAGATATTAAAGTATGTGGAAGTCAGTCGATACTAGAGTATATTAGTTTTACTAAGCATATAAATCAATTATAATAGCCTAAAATTATAGTTCATGCCAAAAGAGAATGGCCTAAAGTTGTCCTCTAGTCCCTAAGCATATCCTCTTCATATAAAAGTTTAATAGTGTTCCTCCATAGGTAGAAATGTCACTTACTGTCATGCTACTACTTAATAAAGATACTTAAATATCAAGCTTTGATGATGAGTCTAGGACGTACAAGTGATCGATAGGTATTAGATAAATTCCCATGATATTTCGAGTTATGGTAAATTCCCATGATATTTCGAGTTATCCTTGAACAACTGTTATAATTAATAGTCATAAATATGCATGTATGAGGATAAATAAGGATTTCGAATTGTTTCGGTTTGGTCATTAACATTATCTCCTTCTTAGTTCTTTTATTGAAAAATAAAACAAAAAGTGAAGTTGCATTAATCTTTAAGCTAAACATACAACTTTTTATTTATATACTTTTTTTCCTATCCTAAAAAATAAATAAAATATTTTTATTCGAGTATACAAGCTCTTCCAATGTAACCAAGTGTGAACTAAGATGAAAAATATACCTTTATCCACATATGAGAAGGTTATTGCAATGATTACCTGAGTATGGAGCATCGACCAACTCACTTGTTTCTACATCAGAAGGTTTCGAAGGAAGAAATGGTATTGTGGCCTCGTTACCTCTTGGAACCATCTTTCGATGTAATCTTGATACTCACCTTCTTTCCTCATGCCATGTAGGTCCTCTTCTTTTGAGTGTTCAATTACTTGAGTACATGAAGGATATGTTGATATATATGTGGAGAACTCTTCAATTTTGGGTTGCTCTCCATCTAATGTAGTCTCCAAGTTTCCAGTTTCCTTAGTAGATTGGCAATGAGAGTCTATTTGTATCTCATGAGACTGTGGTTCTTCTATTATTTCTAGAGAGGTAGATAAATTCTTGACTTCTGTCAAGATATCTCATGAGACTGTGGTTCTTCTATTATTTCTAGAGAGGTAGATAAATTCTTGACTTCTGTCAAGATGTGTTTTTTCTTGAGAAGAAGAAATCGAGATCCCAGTTGTAGCTAGGATTTGAGAGATTTTTCTCAAACGAATGGTCACCTTTGAATCCATTTTGTCGGTTGATAGATCCTACTTCACACATGGATTAGTATTCAAGGTTCTTACAACACCCAAATAGATAGATATATATTTTAATGATTTGAATAGGAAAACTACCTACAAAAATACACTCCTAAAGCAAATTTGTGCAAACCAAAAGAAAACTAAATCTTAAACACTAGTTGCAAAATTGAAAAATTCACCACACTTATAGATAATATAAACACACTTGCGAAAAAGAGATCAAGCTCACACTTGCATTAAAGTAAACATACTTGCATAAAAACACTCTTGCGAAAAATAAACACACTTGCGCAAAATAAACTTGCAAAAAGTAGACACACTTGCAAAAAGTAAATCAAACATGCGGAAAAATAAACACACTTGTGGAAAATAAACTTGCAGAAAGTAGACACACTTGCAAAAATTAAATCAAACATGCAAAAAAATAAACACACTTGCGAATAGGAAACTTAATTGCATGAAAAAAAAACAAAAACAACAAGGATTTGGGGCGACCCACAAAAGTGGATGTGTCAAGCTATTACACCACGAAAACTCCATAGTGAAGTCATCTTTGCGTCTTACCGTTTCCCCTCCCCTTGATGTGTAATGTGAAGGCAACCTATCTATCTACACTTCAACCCCTTTAGCACCTCCATGGAAACTACGCCAAAAATGTCGAAAAATTATTTGATAACTAATTCGACACTAAATTGTCAACTCGAGGCTCATAGGATTTGAGGTGTCGGCACTATATATGCAGGGTGAAGGATAACCTAGCTTAGTCTAATCTAACTGATCTAATGCTTAGTAGAGAAAAGCTCTATTAGATACTCTCAAACTATATTACATACAAGAAAACTGCCCTTTATTGCCTAATATAGAGAGTATGGATCTATAGATTAAAGTTCTGTAGTATGCCTATGAGAGAGGTTCATTGAGTTGGAAGATATTAATTAAATTTAAGATCTAAAATAAAGGTGTTTATATTGACCCAATGGTTTATCGTTGATGAAGGCTTTCTATAGGAGAAAAATGTCTTATAACTACATTCCTTACGGGCTAAGCTCTAGAGTTGGTTTTATTCTAAATTTTATGCACAAATGAAATCTAAGTGTAGTACTTAAATTTGTTTATGGATGAATTATCGTGTGCAATCTGAATTTGTTCAAAAACATAAATGTACAAAGAACAAAAATGCAAAATATGACTATAAGCTCTACGCTAGACTATAGATGTGCAAATCAACCTCAGACTTCAAAGAGAAACAAGTTGGAATAAACACAAACTAAGGACCTAAATTCACACTAAAAATACACATAAATCCTACAACATAAAAGTATGTCAAAGACAGTTCTAATCCTATCTATTCAAAATCTTGAAATCTAATGGAGTCTACAATATATTCAATTTTCAAACTAAAATATCTATTAACAACTACCAAAAGATTCTATCAAAACAAAACAAATTAACAAAGGGAGAAATTGCTATGATATCCTGAAAACACAAATCAATGGAATGAGTTTAATTTTCAAAGAAAACTATGAATTTAACAAAGCTAAAAGTCAAAAATTTCAGAGCAACTTAGAAAAGAGATTGCCTATGTAAATGCAAAGAGAAATTGCTGAAATGGATTCTAAAGCTAATCTGTTAATTGGAATGAATTCAAATGATGAGGAATGAATACGAAACTACACTAAACTAGTCCAGACTATTCCAAACTACTCCAACGCTAGGAAATCAAAAGAAAGATAAATCTGTATGCTTGAAAAGACAATAAGACATCTTCAGAAACAGAGTATGGACATATGATCACTCTAATACAGGGATTCACAAGAGATTACAACATACACAAATCAAGATTTCACAAAGTTGAAACGTTTTTTGTCAAAATGCAATCTACACAATTTGAAATTGATTCTATGGAGTTATTTTTACATACAAAATAAAGCAAATGATTCCCACAACATCTATGATTAGTTTCTAAGCTAAATTTCACACAAAATTTGTCAAAAATTACACATTAATACAAAAACATTTTTGATATAGAAGATGAAGTTTCTATACACAGAAATTGGTGCTCACAATTTAATCATTGATAAGGAATACATGTATAGATTCCAACACAACATTTACAAAAGAAAATATGCAAATGATCCATAGGGATGGCCAATCCTTTGGGATTACAGAGCTATACAAAAGAATTTACTTCCTGGGAATTCAATTCTCATGGAACAGAGTTGAATTTACAAAGTATGAATCTGATGCTTAAACTCTCCTCCCTCCTCCCCAAAATAATACCATTCTCTGAATTTTATATCAAATACAAAAGGTTGAGGAGACACATCGAATCTATGACTCGACCTCCCAGCTAATCAATACAAAATTAAATATTAGAAACGGTTAAAATGCCTTTGCAATGCCCTTTCGAGAAATGATGAAATTCATTTGGAGGTTAATCAGATGCCAAAATCGTTACACTAAATATTTTGTTGATTATTCCTGTAACTACATACTCCAACAATCTGCTAGATTCGTGGGCTATCTTTAACACATAGCTACCTGCTTTGATTGAGATTTAGGGACGGTTTTCAACAACCTATTAAGTTGACACGAACACCACACCATCTGGAGACATCAACCTTAAAAACCCATGTGGCATATTTGGTAATGGAGGCCCACAAATATGTTAACCAACTATTCCTCTTCCGTAGAGGTGTCAAAAAAGGTGTCAGATTGAGTGTTGAAGTGCGAAATATCATATCTTCCCAATGCAACAAGGTATAAACCAAGTAATGAGTCCAAGTATGATTTTGAATTCATAAAAGGGTTAAAATTAATGCAAAATTACTTTGACTAAGCCTCTGTAATATAATCTCCCCAAAATGTTAGATTAAGAACCAAAATGAATGATTGATATGCATAAACCGAGTCAAATATCTAGTTCCCATACACAATGAAGCTTAAAATTTGATATAAGATGGGAAAAATAGGGACCCATCAGGCGTGACATGTGGCATGCATGCATGTGTGACATGTTGTATCCATGCATGGGCACATGATAGGTACTAAAGAAAAGTAGACTTAAACAAGTTGCATGTATGAGACTTGCTTCACTTAACTAAGAGCTATTTCACTTAACTAATCCATGCAATTCAGGTGAAGTACATGGGGTCAAGGGCGAAGCACACGAAGTCAAGTTCAATTAAATTGAGCACTTAACTCATGTGTGATAGACATGTGAACTCCAATAAGGGAGGGACATATTCTTGCACGTAGAATGAGAACTCCAGCAAGGGAGGGCACATTCTCTCATCTTTAGTGTCATCTGGAGGAGTGCCCCCTCTTTGCGTGTCTAATCAGTTAGCGGGTGGCACATGAGGGCCTATAGGCCAATCTATTAAGTGAGGTTTGAGGAGAGGAAGAGGATAAAAAAAAATCTTAGCAAAAACAACATATTGTTCCTTCATTCTTCCTCATTTCTCTCTTGGCTTCTTTATTTTTGTGAAGGGATCATGTTTGGATCAACCTTGTTACTGTGTCTATGGTGTATTCAACCTTTTGGCTAATGCAAAGAAGAGTTTTATTATGTTATTCCTTGATTTGTTAATGCATTGATGTATTTGTGTATGGATTTTAGAAGTAATAGGCATTTATTTTGATAATTATTTGTCATCTAGAGCGCTTTTATCCCATTATTTACCGTTAAAACTATTGGATGGGGAATTTCCACCATAAAAAACAAAACTATTTTTTAAATCTCTTTGGTAGCTTAGTTTTAATCAAAATATCATTATTTGCTACTATTATATGGGTTTTTAATGCATATTTATAGGCTAGAAGCTAGTATGCAAATATTAGGGACACCCCCTGAGGTTGGCATGCACCAACCTAAACGAAGAGGAGGTTCATCAGTGACAAAATGGATGAATTTTCCTATAAGTTGTATTAATTTCTATTGTTTGATTTTCATAGGTCTAGATTGTCATTACAAGTGCAAAAATTAGTGCTAAAAACCCCCAATAACTCAAAAAAGCAATGAAAAATTCAACCATCCACCCATCAAGGCTTGGACTCTTTCCTTTTTAAAATCCTTCTAGAGCTCCTAATAATTCCTCCAAACTTACTTTCTATTACCTCAACAATCAACGCTGTTCCATGATCGAAGATAGGTGGACCCAATGGACCCAATGTTATGATCGATAATGTGTGTGGACCCAAATATGATAGGTGGACCCGGTGGACCCAATGTTATGATCGACAACTGTTTAAGGAAGTACACCCATTATCACCTCAATGTAACCCCTTTCCTCTTTTGACCTTGCTCCTTAGGCCATGGGAGGCTCCCCAAAATGAGGTAAGGATAGACTTGTAAGAGACACAATAACAAGTGTTTCTATCCCTACAACACCTTTCCAATGTTAGTAGACCAGTGCCTAATGGATTCAATGATATATGTCCACAATAAACCCTTTAACTCACAAAGTTAGGATCAAATACAAATATGTAATATGTTATTGTTATTTTATGCAGTAAAAACCAACAAGTATAAACATGAAATATCTCCCAAATTAACCACATGAATTGCACAAAATTTACGTTCCGACAAACCTTACCCCAAGGAGCTTAAATCCCCCCTAAGGCGCACTTTCTTGAGAAATCTAAGGTTGATTTTGGGGTTGTTTATATTACAAGTCTGCATTTTTCTGCAGTAAAAATCAGTAATTAAAACATGAGATATCTCTAAATCCAACAGTCGGAATCACACAAACTTTATCTCCTTGGAACCAACTAGGCAGTGTGCATCAATCCTCCCTTAGGTGACCCTCTTTTGGTGGATGAACAATGTGATTTAATGTTTACACTTGAGTTCTGAAATTTACTACGGTCAGGGTGAACGAGAGATGTCGTTGGCTTTAAATCCCCCCAAGGTCGTCCCAAGTGACCTAGGATTTGACCAATTTTTCCAAATCCCTGGGGTTTGATTTATTTGTCAAAATGAGCCTGCAATAATACTTCCAACAGATTTGAAACTAACCCTAAGGACTGAAGTCACCTAACCCTAGTATGACTTCACCTCCTTTAGGGCACTTTAGGGAAAAATTGACCTTTTTTGCAATATTTTCAACTTTTTGGATTTTTTCAATATCAAATCTAAATATGAAATTTATTGTTGCAATTGAATATTTCAAAAAAATGGAAGTAAAAATATAGGGCATGAAAATAAATATTTTTGTATTTTTACAAAAATATACAAATTTTAGGGTTTTTCACAATATTCAATTATTTTTGTATTTTTTACAATATATAATACATAATTTTGATAAAAATAGATTGCAAGTGAAGATAAGGGAAATAAAGACCTAAGTATCTTCTCTACAAGGCCATCGAGGAATCGTGGTAAGCGTCCTCTCAAGAATGGGCAATCAAATTCGATGAATTATGACAAACCAAGAAACCCTAGGGTTATCTTGGATTTGACCTAATTAGGGTAAAGAGAGGTGACAAAAGGACTAACAAGAGAGGCCCTCTATGGAGGGGCGTCTCACTTACAAAACAATTTTATTATGCATAAAAACCCTAATGATATCTTAGCTTAGATGCCTTTGATAGTGCAAGACAAGAGAAATATAAATTCTTGCCCCAAGGAAGAGCAAAGAAGAAGGAAGTTATCCTCCCAATAATTATTTCCCTTAGATAATCCTTGTAAGATTAAGTATCAACCTTTAAACACCAAGAAAAAACCACAAGAATGTTCCAAGATTCCAAGAAGAGAGGTGCACACTACTTAGCCAAGATAGACAAGTAGAAAAATAGAAATGCTTTATTTGATCCCATGATCTTTTTGTTATAAATGAGGAGGAGTTGCCTTATTATATGTGACTTAGGCTAACTTAACCTCCATTACAAGTCAACCAACCTAAAATGACTTAAAATAACTTAAATGACTTTTTAGGGTTTCTCACCCATAATCTGGGGATGAAACCACTCAATATATAAAATAATGACAAAAATGATGAATTGCTACAACTTGATGAAATGTTGAGCAAGGGAGGAGGGTGTCATGCCCCGACTAACCTTAATGATGTGCTTTTCCCCTCAATTCCCTCCTTCATGCAGTGCGACCTCTTCAAAATGATGACTTCATCATTGATTTGGCATGCTTGAGATAAGAGGAGGGTTTAAAAATGACATGAATAGGTCTAACTGGGCATAAAGAAGGTGTGGTAAGATGGGTATGATAACCCTTACTCATGTAATCACCTTTACAAAGAATAAACATAATTTTGGTTGGGATCCCCTAAGCCATGTGTCCTACTGGATTCATCCCAAGAAGCACCAGACACCGACCCCTAGGCATAAAATCCATGCATGATGGGGGGTATCCACCACATCAAACAGGTAGTCAGTTATGCCACTAATCCCACACTCCTTGGAATGAAAACTAAGAGGATATTCCATGACCAAACCACGTGACTTGAGCCCCACTATACCAAACTTGGCCTTTACAATGAGAAAAAAAAACCCTCCTCCCTGGCATAATTGGTATTGCACACTATAGAACAAATGGAGGGTATGCAACACTATAGAACATCTTCACATTTGAGCTCTATATATAGACTGAATGCACAACGAAAATCTTCATAAATATGTAGTTATATTTCCAACCTCAAATTAAGCCTCCTGACTTCCACATGAATCCACCCATTGAAAGTCCTAGTTTTAAAATAAACCCCTTAAATTACTTATTACTTAATACCCTTGACACATGGTTTCTTATATAAGAAAGACATCCATATTCTCATTCTTTACTACTCTATGAAGGGCAAGTATTTTAGCAAGGATGCCCAAACCCCTTATATTAAGGGAGAGAATCTTCATTTAGGAACCCTGCCTGAATGCTAACCTTCTCTAAGAGCCCATTTTAGTGTTTTTTGTTTTCCCTATAAAACTTTAGCAACAACTTTAGTTTGAGCATGCTAAATATGAAGCTTTATTTTAGCACCTAACTTACCCATAGTTCTCTTAATGTCCATACCTAGATCCTCGACATCGGAGAAAGAATCCTATTGGTCCTTTTGACCTTAACCGATAATTGTTTCTGGACACTTTGCCAACAACAAAGGAATACAATGATCTCGGAAGGCCCTTGTCTCTCCTAGCCTTCAACAAGTCACTAAGGTTTTATTGAACCTCAATATATGAGGTTTCTCTCGACAAGTTCTAAGGATCAATCCTTCTTGGAGAGAAATGAGAATTAGGCATCTCAAGATCCCTATTAACACCCTAGACTCTTCCTCTAGATCTTATCTTAAAACCACCTTTAGACAAAAAAAGTTGTTGCAGTAAGGTCTTCTCTACGAGACTCACCAATGAATTGGAGTGCTATAGGAGTTGTGCTAGAGATCACACCTCCTTCAATTGTTGGAAACACATCCCATTCTACTTCATTAGCCACCAATGAAATTGAATCCTTTGACCTCACCTCCCTATGTCGCGAAACATCAACCTCGCTCCTCGTGCCTTTAGATTCGAGTGGGGAGATTTCCAATAAATCCATTTTCATCTTGGATTCCTTCAGAACAAATATCGACATCTCTTCCTTAATCCTTTTTTGAACCAACCATGTCCTCGACACTCCTGATCAACTCTTCTTTGTCCAGATAGAGTGGAATTGTCCATGGTGGACCTGCCATTCAACTTGAGGAAATTGTCAAAATAGAAACCATAAAGGGTGAGCTTCTAATAGGGTTTAACACTGCTTTCCTTTCCCCCCGAGAATTCTTCTAACGATCAGACCCTTCAAATATACCATAAGTATTTAAAGGAGTGGACTTGTCCTTTTTTTTGCCATAATTTTGTTGTGAAAGGTTTGGAGTAGTCTTCCACGACATGTCCTAACTCACGGCATCACATGCATCTAAAAGGCACATTCACATAATCTAAGATATGCGTGTATTCCAAGTCCCTAACCTCAACATAAATACTTTTGGCTAACCCTTAATAACTGTTGATACTTACTTGAATTTTCACCACAGATCTCTGCACAAAGTATATATACGAGGGATCCATCATTAGAGTTTTTCCCATGTAATTTCTGAAATCCCAGAGGAAGCTACCATTCCATAATTCTAGGGGTAGTCTAGGGATTTTTAGCCAAATGAGGGAAGATCACACGACTTCTTAAGAAGGATGAAGACATGGATGCCACGATTTCAAATTTTACAAGAAAGTCCCCCAAAACCCTCATTGCATCCTCCTTAAAGTGGAAAATAAAGCAAAGCAAGGCCAACCCTTTGATAGGAAACGAAGACGAGGCTATACCCCAAATATCCTTCCCAGGTATGTGTAATCCAGACACAAACAAAAACCTTCACCAATGTGATATGAAAGAAACAACCTACGAACATCTTACTAGTAAATTCAAGAGCTTGTTCCACCTTGAGATCTTCACCTATTGTCATTTTTACCTTGCCTTCTTTTCACTTGACTGTCTTCTTCCATTTTCTTTCCAACCCTAGCTGAAAATTGTAGTCTTTCAACAGATGGATGTCACTGTGTCCCTCTATAGAATAAGGTTACTTTTTTTCTTCTAATTTTAAAAAAAGAAAGAAAGTTAAAGCCATGAAATAAAACTAACCCCTTGGTCCAAATTAAATAATGTATATAAACCTAATATTCTTTCAATTTAGAGTAGTTACATATCAATCAATATAAGAATACAAAAATATTGTTTCCTTATCAACATCAAACCCAAAACCAAAATATGACTTTGGTAATTACAAAAATTAATATTTAAATTTAAATAGTTAAAAAATAAAAATATAATTATAAATTTCATCTTAATTATATATTTTAACTCAAGTTATCTATTTAAATAAGATTTTTAATTTTTATCCCTATATAATTTATATCACATTTTTTTAATTTTTTTTTTTTTAAATTATAACATTTTTGTCTTAATAATTTAGCCTTTGTCTCTATGACTTATGCTGTGTATCGATCTAAACTTGGTTAAGACGTTGGCGTTGCTTCTTCTCCTACGACTGGCTTGACTCCTACTTAATCCTGGAATAGATGGCTGCTGTTGATGATCCTCTTCAACTGATGCGTTGTAAGTAACACATTATCCATTAAATTGAAACTCTTGTTCGGTAGCGGTAAGTGATTTCGTATGGGTTGAGATCTAAGTTCTAGGGTAAAGGTCTAGGTCGAGGGTTAAAGGTTCTAGGTTTCCTGTCTAGTCCTTATTTGTCTATCCCGTGGACCACCTATCTCGAACTAAAGTATTGGTAAGCTTCTCCATCAAATTTACTTAAAAAAATACTTATAGTTTATAAAACACTAAGATTATATAATTTCAGCTACTTTTATATGCCATTCACATAATTTCAACCAATTTTTTAGACAAAATAACGGAAAAAGTGATCCTAAAATTCAGATCGTTTAGAATACTCATTTAGGCTTTAGCTTAATTAGTTTAAGGTAGTAGCATGCTTTTCAAACATATCCGCCCCGAGGAAAAGAAGACTTTATTGATGTATTAAAAGCAGAGATTTTATTTGTCATTGACCTGTGCATCAAATGAAATACGGTTGGAATTGGGAAGTAAGCATGTAAAATCTGTATGTCCTAGTTGCTACCTACGCCCTTCAAAAATGAGTTTGATGGAGTAGAAAGCTCCGATACCAGTACCATATCCAGACAGAGTTGGAGTTTAGAGTTTAGATTGTGAGTAGCGCAAACGTAAAATCTGTATATCCTATTTGCTACGGCCTTTCGAAACTGAGTCTGGTGGTAAGCTCAGACTCCAAGGGAGTTGTTTTATGCAGAGCCCTCAAAACACAATTCAATGATAGCGTCGTGGGTTCGAATGGCATCACTTGGAGTGGGAGGGAATCCCACAACTCAATCCCATTTCCATGTCACAACTCAATCCCATTTCCATGTCAATTATTGCATCGAACCCAGACGCCAAAAATATGAAGGGGACAATGCAGCAGCCCTTCAGGTGGGAGTGAAGAACAGGAGTAAGAAGAATGCAGAGGATTGTGGTCTGGTAATGCGTTCAAAGAGGAGAGGTGAAAAGAAAACACCCACTAATCCAGATAATGTGGTTCAGTTGATAATCAGATGTTCGGAGGAGGGAGAGGCAAGTTTAGCTAAATTACTGGAGAGGCACTCCAGAGTGGTGCGCCTTGAAGAATGCTTTCTTCTCTTTGATGAGCTTGGCCGAAGAGATAAGTGGCTTCAGGCCTTGGAGGTAAGTTTGTTTCTCATCTCTTTGCATTTAAATGTCTGGTTGACTTTCCATTGATTATTGTAAATAAATATATTGGTTAAATTTCTCCAACTGCACCTTATCCCTTTATTTTGGTTGTTCCGTGACTCAACATCACAACAAATTCCAAGGTGACAATGCTCTCCATACCTATTTAAGTTGCCATTGGGGGGTTTGTAAGTTGATGCAAATGGTAACGGTGTTCCAAAATAATTTTCCAGTGTCGGCCAACTAGCTCAAGAGTTATTTATTTTTATTGCAAATAATAGTGGCAAATTGTGGTCCATTGGTCTGTGGTCTAGAGAAAGGGTGGTCTAGAGAAAGGGTGTCACTGCGTGATAACGACTCTGGTTCAAACCTCAGTGTGCATAAAGTCTGAATTATGTTTATAAGTTGATTAAGGTTCACGTCCCCACATTAAAGTGGGCTTATCCACAATAATGTGTAGTTGGTGTTCATCACTCCTCACAGATGAAATAGAATATTTACCCTTGCCAATGAATTGTGCAAGCTAATGACTGTTAATTTCAGCAAGTGTCCTTGGACACAATTTTATTAACATGAAAAGAAAGATTAAAAAATAGGTTAGAGGCATGGTGTTTAAACTTTATATAACCTCTTTAGCCTTATCTCAACATGCCATGTCTCCTTGAAAAAGATAAGCACTATGATAAGGATGACTTATCTTCTAAATATCTAAATTAATAAATTATCATTCTAAGAAAATGCCTATCTAAATAAGCTCTAGGATTATTTTGCTAATAATGATACCCTTGAAAAAATCCTTGATCAGGTGTATGAGTTGGACAAGTTGCAGCCCCACATTAAAGTGGGCCTATCCATAATACTGAAGAGTTGGAGTTCATATCTCCTCACGTATAAAAATAGCATTTACCCTTGCCAAAAAAGGTAGATTGGCGAATTATGCATGCTAATGATATCCTTCATAAAAATGCCTTGCTATAAGCAATACCTATTAATGTTTATTACATGCTTTGGCATTTGTTATTTTAGAAAAAATACCAATAACAACGTAAAGATAACTTGCTGCATGTCCTTCCCTTTTTCTCCTCTATGCTGAAAGAAAATACCCCTTTCACATGCTTTCCTAATAAATGCCCAATAATGGGGCGACAGGTGCGGCAGGGATCATCATAGATCCTAGAGGAACTTTGGAAATCAACTACGCTTGAGGTCTTGGAATTGCGACCAACAATCAAGCAGAGGCCTATGCATTGCAACAAGATCTTCAGAGTGTTGATTCGTCTAAAGTGCAATATATTTTAGTAGTTGGAGATTCAACAATAATAATCAAGCTCATGAAGAGCATATCACATTGACAAACTCTCTAATTTAGTTAATCTCTTATATTAAGCATAAAGCCTCTCGCTTCAAATATATTGAGTTCTTCCACATTCTTTGAGGCCTAAATGGAGAAGCAGACACTGAGGCCAACCTAGCAACCCATTTGAAAGAGGTATAATGCAAAAAAAAATAGGGAGGACTACTATCTCCCAATCCCCTAATGTTATTGATCATGAAACATATTAGAGTCTTATAATCCATATGCCATGTAGCTGTACATGTAGCAACTTAGAGATAGTAATGTTTTATGGTGCATTTAAAGGCTAGGATGGATATGGGATGACATCACACATGCCATTCCTCCCAATGTCTTGTCATTTTGAATGCCTTGGGAAATACTTCATGGGAGAAGGTGGGATGATGAAAACCTCTATGCCTATTTGTCCTCACATGGAACTGGAGGAATCTGTAGAGCTTGGCATCGGTTTCATCAGGCATGGTTTCACTGAGGTATGTCGCATTTGGTTAAGTCCCTAGTTTATTTTGCGATGGAATTGGTGGTTGTTTGAAATCCACTCTTGGGTTTTTTTTGTTTTTCGTATTTAGAATTTGGTCTCAGTATTTTGGGTCCTTGCACCTTTAGTGGGAAAGGGGGCTCTTTACCCTGTGGATTTGTTTGCATCTATATGTGATTTTAGTCCTCATCTGTTCTCATAGAAGCTCGGATAGGCCTAACTCTCTTTGTATCTCTTGTTCAGTGTCTTGCATTAACAACAGGGATAAGCAACTCGCCATTTGGTTGATCTCAATTAAGTAAACATCGACACTGACAAAAAATCGGCGAGGGTCCCGAAAACAATTTTTCGACAACATCGGTGAAAAAATCGGCAAACCACGACAAACATTAAAAAATACAAAATATAGTCATTTTTTTTCAAAAATTTAAACATATAAAGCAACAACAACATTAGATAAACACATTGGAACATAAATATGGAGAAAGCAGTGATATATATCATGTATTCATGCAAAATATTAAATGATACATGAAAGTCGATAGTGATACTGAATTCTGAAACCTCATGGTTGTCCAATCAAGGACTCAAAAGTGGATAACCAATACAAAATGACATCACATATATAAATGTATCTGAGGAAAAATAGCAGCTAGCTATCTTCTATCAATGCCCTCTCCCCCTTTTACGGGAAAAGGTCATGGGCCGTTTGTCAGGCCTGCCCCTGGCGCTAGTAGAAGAAGGTCCTCACCCTGCTCCCTGATCCAATATCTGACGCTAAGTGATGGATGGAGGGCTAGATGCATCAATGGTGTATAAGGCGGTGGCGATGCTAGCACATCACCCTCCATGGTATCTCCGTACCGCTGCTGTTCCCCCTCCTCTGGCTCTAACCATGTAGGTGACTGTTCCATGATAGGAGTCTCAATCTCCACCCTCCACTTAGACAATATATCAATATTGTCCAAGGAGATGGCATCGACATCTGGTTCTTTCTCTATCTGTCTCATCCACAAGTGAAGATTGTAATGGGTGTACACCAAGTCATTGAGACTTGTGAACTCCAACTTGTAAGAGGGTAATACAAATTTTTATGAGTTTGGGCTATGGAGGGTCAAAGACTCAAAAGTTAATAAATTATAATATGTTAAATGATCATAGATTCATAAATTAAATTAAATGCAATTGCTTTATTGAAATTATTAACTCCTGCGGTTCTTTGCATGTATCTTTTCGAAAACACTCCAGTTCCGTTCACATCCCGAAGCGGTACAAGTTTGGCTTAGGATTCTAATGGCAAATTTTCGTAAATTTGGTGTTCTTACACCATAGGTTTGCCACCAAGGAGCTACAACAAATAAGAATGAAAGAGAACTAAATTACATTTCATTGCATTGGAAAACTGAAATAAGAAAAATTAAATGATAAATCATAGTTCAAACTTTCAAATTCCACACTATTCAACTTTCAAATAAAATTATAAAAGTTAAAAGTTAAAACACTCTAATAAATTAATAACATACCTGGCATGGAAATGGTCCTGTCACGAATAGCATCACCAAAGCCAAATGCTCCAGTACCATCTTGATATACTTCTATATCGCGATTGATTGCATTGCGAGTGTCATATTTAGGTACCATCCTCTAAATACAAGTGAGGACCCCTTCCAACACCTCGTCATCAAAATCAAAATTGCATTGTAGGCAAATGCGGGGTTTAGGAAGAGTGTTGCTGCATGAATGGGTCGATGAAGTATCCCGGTCCATCGACTATCAATCAAATCCCACAACAACATGTGCCTGTTGTGCCTCGGGGTACCCTTTCCCACATAATAATTCCAGATCGTTTCTTTGGCCCTATCCATGGCCTCATACAAATAGCCCATTGCAGGCTTATCACCATCAACAAGTCTCAAAACCTTTACCAAAGGTTCACTCACCGCACACATTTCCTCTACTCCTTCCCAGAAGGAGTCAATGTACACCAACTTAGCAATGGTTCTCCCATCCTCTCTCCTACTATATGCACAATCACGCCACTCATCACAAACAAACATTTGCTTCAATTCAAACTGACATTGAAGCAAAGATTGAAGCGTAATGAAGGTGGTGGCAAAATGTGTGATTGCAGGACGCTTCAACTCCCTGTTTTTGGTGTGCTTCCTCATGAGGCTGAGAACAAAAGCATGGTTGTATATGAATTTGGGTATGCTTCTAGCTTGATCAATCACCTCCTTGATGAAGGGAATTTTCCCCATATCCTCCAGCATCAAATCAATACAATGAGCAGTGGACAGAGTCCAAAATAAAGGGGAGTGCCTCTCCATAAGCATCTTACCAGCAGCCACATAATTAGCTGCATTATCCGTAATAATTTGCACAACATTGTGCACTCTGATATCCTGTATGAATCAACTCACATATGAGTGCTGCATCTTTTACATATGTTGATGCATCTATTGATTTAATAAACATCATGCCTCTAGGACAATGTACCAAGAAGTTGATAAGGGTTCTACCCTTACCATCTGTCCAACCATCAGACTTGACTGTGCAACCAGTGGTCTCCCATGACTTCTTGAACTCTTCCAATCTAGAACTGATGTCCTTCTTTTCTGCTTG
This sequence comes from Pseudotsuga menziesii, assembly GCA_001517045.1. Lineage (NCBI taxonomy): Eukaryota > Viridiplantae > Streptophyta > Pinopsida > Pinales > Pinaceae > Pseudotsuga > Pseudotsuga menziesii. Next base: position 476,396 of record LPNX010913109.1, on the reverse strand, counting down.
AAGGATTGGCCCTCGCAACTCCTCAAAGGTGGCACTTTTATACCCTGGGCCAACTACTGCAATGACATCACACATCTGCTGCCAAAATGGATTGTTTCTGACAATGGTGAGAGGTATGTTACTCCAGTAAAGACGCCTCCCCAGAACCCTGTCTGCTTGTACCTTTTCACTTTTCTTTATAATTGAACTAATAGAAGATTGTGCTCTAGCTCCTGTTCGTGCAACAAAATGGGATGAGGACCCCCCCCTCCCGATAGGTGAATCAGTGGAGCCCCTTCCACTACTCGCACCGACATTGGTAGACATTGATACCCCTGAACCTCTTGTTAAGCCAAAAGTTGCAAGCTCAGCTCTGTTTGCTGCAATCTCATCCTTCTTTTTGTTCTTTTCATGGATCGAGTCATGTGCAGATCTCATGATCTCTAGGGTCACTCTAGTACATAGGCTAACATCGTGCCCAGGGAGTTTAGCTAGATGGTACTTCAACCAGCTAACCCCTCTTGTCATGTGATTCCCACACAATTTACATTTCAAATTTTGCTTGTTTGTCCCATCCTCCGGTTCACCATACTGCCAGAAAGGGTCTAAAGGCTTTGGCATTTTTGAAAGGGAATGACAGCCTCAACTTTCAAGAGTCAAAATGCAAGCCTAGGGCACAAAAAACACAAAAAAATACATTAAACCCTTTTGAAAAAAATAGCAGCAGTTTGGTTTAAAAAATTAGACCTCTAAATTTATATTTTTAGCCATGAAAAATGAGAGCAAGAGGGTGGCTAAAAACCTAAGAAAACAAGCCTGCTGTTCCATTGAAAAAATCCCTTACATTGTGACTGTTTTTCATATTAATGGGCATGGAAATCATTGTCAAAATGACAAAAAAAAGAGAGAAATCTATGTAGAGAAAAGTGCAAGCAAACATGCAAACAATCCATGGGAAAGATAGAAAAAACAATGGGATACAATGTACATACCTGTGAGAGGAAGATTGACTTGGTTAGTTGGAATCTTGAACCCTTGCTCCACAAAAATCCTTGATGGTGATGTAAAATGGTGTTTGGATGCCTCCACAATGGTTGTTGGTCTCCTCTTACCCTTCTCCCTCCTTCTCCAACAAGAAAATGCAAGTGAAATAAAAAAAAACAAGTTTCCCCCTTTTATGCCGCAGATCCCCCTGAGCCTGCGATTTTTTCCATCGTGGCGCAAAAAATCGGAAAAAAAAATCGCGCTTCATTCAATTGTTAAAAAATCGTGATTTCTCCTTGCCGAAAAATTGGCTTGAGGGAAAAATCGCCGATGTTTACTACACTGGTTGATCTTGATAATCTCTTATGTTTTCAAGTTGGCATATCTTTGGTTTTATTTATCAGTGAATAGTCTTAATCTATTGGTTGGAAAGACCTAGGTCTTTTTGCTCTTTTCCTGTGTTTAGAGTAATTGACAACAATGTTAGGTAGGTCGTTTTTTGGTGGAATTTGGGAGTTTCCCCTATTGTGTATCCCCTTAGCATTTGGGGGAAGTTGAACAATTCATTTTCTACTCCCTTGTTTTAGATTGATCATTCCTGGGCATTCCAAAGCACCATGGACTGCTCAGGATGCCATGGGAAATGTCAAAAGGCTATTTACGATCGAGAGGATTCTTTGTAGACATGAAGAATACATAAATGAAAACAGGACCTCTATTCTTTCCCTTTACAATACAGTTCAAAGCAATGAGTAGTCCATTGTTTGCAGAATTCCGATATCAGGGACATTGTAATGATATAGAGGAGACAAATCTATGCGTTGGAGGCATAGAGTATGACTCTCAAATCCACCATAGATAATATCATCAAAGGAACCCATTCAACAAGATCAAATCATCAACAATCTTTAGGTTCCACCCTGACAGTCACCAAGGAAGAAGAATTAGTTTCCCAACTATTTGAAGACATGGATTTTGAGAACCCAGGAATGCATCAAGTCAATGGAGAAGCTCACAACCAACACTTCTTTCATTGAAATCATATCATGTTATGTAACTAAGTTTTTGTGTCAGGCATCCTTTATCGGATGTATACTTTTAGTAGTTTTATAGTTTTCTCTGGAAAGGCCAATAGCTCGATTATGATAGCTTTTTGTTTTTTTGGAAGATCTGGTGATCATGCCCAGAACAACTCTTACTTTTGTATTACCTTGCTGTACAGTTTGGCTGCAGCCTTTTTAATACAAATTTCTAACTGTTACTGTTAAAAAAAAATCCCAATAAAATAATTCGGATATGCCTAATAACTGTGCATAGTGAAATTTTTTGTGACTCAAATATCTCTCTATCAAGTTTTTGAGTCTTTGGTAGCTTTGTTATGAACTCCATAGGTGCTACCATAGTTCATCTAGAACTAGAAAGTGTTGATGCTAATCTTTTGTTGCCTTGTCATGGCTGCTTGACAAATACCATAACCCTCCACATCAACACCAGCTGAACCCATTGGCCTTTCTAGTCTGGACAAGATGGTGTATGGTTCCGTAAGGGTGCGTGGGGCCCCACCAAACTCACTTAACCCCCCCCCCAAAAAAAAATTTAAACATAAAACCCAAACCCCTCCCCTATCTATTTAATGATGCCCCTGCCCCATTTGTCTCACACCCTTCACTTGATCGATATTGAATTTTTAAGGATGTGAATTATTTGTCGAGTGTTCGGCTTCGTTCAGCATCATTCTTGTCTAGTGATTTCGAGTGCTTCTTGGGCTGATTTGGAGTGTTGAATCAAGAAGTTTCTTGGACTGATTCAAGTGATGATTCTAATTTCTGAGAGTTTCTTGGGTTATTTAGAGCTGTTATTTTGGAGTTGTTGTTTAGTTGAAAAGTTCAGATTTGGATCTTTTATTGGAGTTGATTTGGATTGTTGATTGTGATACGCGTGCTCAATGATTTAATGTCCCAAACATCAAAGAGCTAGTCTTGTGCAACTTTAGGAAGGTTACCCACTGTCACCTTAGTAGCTCTTCCTCTCTCTTTTGGCTGGCTCTCCAACTCAAGGGGCTTATCCCTAAATAAGATTGCTAAGGCTATGGAGAGTAGGCTCTAGGTGAAATAGGAAGATTAAGCCTTAACAAAATGTATGGTTACTTGTAGTATATGGAAGGGGTGGAAATGGGAAATGGGATAAGGAAATAAAGGACTAGAACAAGGAGAAATAAGTTAGAAAAAACTAGTGCCTATTGATCATGGGCTAATGGAGTCATGATATGCTAATCAAATGAAGGGGCTAATGTGTCACAATCAACTATTTTTCTATGGGCTACAAGGTAGAAGGACTAATGTGACACACCTAACCTATTTAGATGAAAGAACTAATTTGTTACATTCATCCTTTAACTATGTACTTAAGGTTAAAAGGAACTAAGTTTTAATACACTTTTTCCCTTAGTATTTTTGCAGGAAAACAAGTTATAGATTTAAATTTGGGAGGGCTGGTGGTGCCACTGATCATTGCAAATGTGAAGTTGTTGTTTTATGGCTGTAATGTACTTTGAAATCTGCAACTTAGTTTGTTAGCAGAGTAGAAAACAAGATGGAAATAAAACAACAACTAAACAAGAGGGGGAACCTTCTCACATTGCTTATTTGTAAGTGAATTTTGTTGATTTTTCTTGAGCAGCATCGAGAACCATTCTCTTGGGAGAATGGGGACATCTGGTCAAGGACCAGGATGTGGAATCAGTCCAGCATTGGGGGAACTCAGCCTTGAGCTGAGTAGCCATTCTGTTGAATGGAAACATCTGGTCGAGGACCAGGATGTGGAACCGGTCAAGCATTGGGGGAACTCAACCTTGTGTTGAGTAGCCATTCTGTTGAATGGAGACATCTGGTCGAGGACCAGCATGTGGAACTAGTCCAACATTGGGGGACTTAGCCCAGAGTTGAGTGGCCATTCTTTGAATGGAGGCACCTGGTCAGTTATTAGGAAGATGAACCCGACTAGTATTGGGGGACCCGACCTAGGGCTGAGAGCCATTCTCCGGGAGAATGGAGGTGCTTGGTTTGTTACCAAGTATTTGACCTTCAGTCAAATTATGCAGCCTATGGCTGAGGCACCTGGTCTGTTACCAGGATATCACTATAAGCTCTAGACCGGGTTTGGGCATGTGAGACACCCCTACCCTCGATCTGTGGGCTTTGTGATCTTCTTCAGGGCTTAGCTACCCTTGTTAAAACACCTAGTGCCCGATCTTGGTGGCACATGGAGTGTGAGATAAAAGCATTAGTAATTCTCTCTATTTGTGATGATGTACTTTGAGTGGGGATGAGGGACCCGTATGACCACTTGTTTTGACCACAAGGGCACTTAAAGAAGGCTAAGGTAAAAGTCAAAGTAATAAAAGAATAAAATATTATTATTTTCTTCTTTTAAGTTTTTGTCCACTTACAAGTGATTCAAAGGCTATAAAAGAAGATCAATCCATTTCATTTGTACACACACTTGCTACAGCTGCTCCTAGAAGATTTTCGCTGGCTCTGGAAGAGAAGGAAGAATTCTTGTTTTTGGTTTATGCTCTAGCATGGAGGCTCTCTAGCTAGGGCATCTACTTGCTTTAGAAAAATCCTAAGCTAGGGTTTCATCACCAAACCCTCATGACAGTCTCATCTTCCTTCTCACGGGCTAGGGCATCACCCTAACCCTTACGACCTCTTCAGCAACAGTCACGGGCAGCCATTCTTTCCTTCCGGGAAGTTGCTAAAAGGATTGGGAAACCTTCCTCTCACCTCGGGCAACTCTTCCACCAACTTGGGCAGCCTCTTTAGCGTACCATTATTTGTCAGCAGCATTCGGGCAGGCTACAACAGACTTTCGGACAACCATTTACAGTCCCGACAGGTATTTGTAGGGTCCGGGCATGCAACAGTAAACCGCGGGCAGCAAGAGAACAATCTCGGGCAACCTGATATCTTCTTCGGGCTGTACAGGAACAAGCTCGGGAAGCCTGTGTGAATTCCAGGCAACCCCAATCCGGGCTCGAGCACTAGGTAAAGGTTCAGCAGATTGTTCCTATGCATCCGTGAAATCTCGGGCAGCACAGGGAAGTTCACAGGCAGACATTTGTACTTTCAGGCAGGTTCTGTTTAGCTCAGGCATCTACATAGAATTGACGGGCAACTCTAGTTCAGGTACAATCTGTTTGTTTTACAGACCGTGGGAAACCCTTATATATTTCGGGCAGCTCTCTGGAAACTTGGGCAGGCCTTCACAAGATCTAGGCAACTTATCCATAGGATCGGGTACCTCAACCTCGTTCACAGGCAGCTCTCTTACAGTCCGGGAAGTGTGTGTTAGAGATTGGGCAGCCATACAGGAATCCGGGTAGATCTCGGGCAACAACAGAAAAAGAATTTGGGCATGAAACCCTAAATTCAATATTTCTTGTATTTTTTGTCTTGTTGACAAAATTGTTGTTTATCTGTGCTGAGGTTTGGAATTGATCGAGCCTTCTAGGGCTTGAGAATTATTGAAGATCACTCATCTCAGAATTTTGAGATTGAAGAACTCAAGTCATTTGATTTAAAGAGATGAATTACTAATGCTTTTGGGGTTTTTGACATTTAAAGGTTTCCCCGTGAAAAACTCTTGTGTCCATTGTGTTTTATTTATTTATTTGTTTATTGCACTTGTCTATTGTTATCTTATAGTCGGTATTTTTTTTAAAGAATACATGCTAATGCTAAAATTCAACATGGTATTGAGCTTAGCATGTGAAGACTCAGTAAAAGGCAGATTATTGTTGTCTTCCTAGACCTTGGGATATTTTGCAGACTTGGACAACTGACTAGTAGCAGAGATGGCTACCAACATATTCAGACCAGAAGAAAAGCTTGAAGCTTCAATCAACTACAATTCCTGGAAAGTTAGGCTTACAGCCATACTAGAGGAAAATGACCTTGATGACATGGTGTTCAACACCATAGAAGAGCCAACATCTAATGCTGGCATAATTGCTTACAAGAAGAAGCAGGCTAAGGCTAGAAGGATCATCTATGATTCTGTCAAAGAAACTTTGATGCCCAACATCACATCATTGAAGACTTCCAAAGGATGCTTTGATGCCTTAACAAACCCGTGTGAGAAGAAGGCTCAGGCTCCCAGTTAGAAGAGAGTTTTGAAGAAAAGGCTTCGAACATTGAAGATGAACAAGGATGAAGGAGTTAGACCCTTCTTCACAAAGATTGCACAGGTAAGAGATCAACTCACTGCTATTGGTATTGCTGTAGATGACGATGATCTTGTGCAGACTGTAGTCGATGGTCTCCCAAACTCTTAGGAAACATTCTTGGCATCTGTAAGTGGACGTGAGAATCAACCAAACTTTGATAGACTTTGGCATGATTGCTTGGAAGAAGAAGGAAGGGTTTCAGGCAAGGAACTTGGTACCAAGGAAGGAAACCTTGCACTTACATCAAAGACAAAGAAGTTCAAGAAGCCCTTCCCTCAACAAAAGAAGGGAAAGAAACCACAAGGTAAGCACATTGATGTTTCAAAAGTGGAATGCTATAATTGTCACAAGTTTGGGCACTTTGCTAAGGACTGCAGGAAGCCCAAGAGAAAGTTCAAAAGAAGATTCTAGGCCTCTACTGTAGAAGAAGAAGAAGAACCCAGGAAGAAGAAGAACACCAAGACTACGAAAGAAGAGGAACCTAGAAGAGAATACTACCTTATCTCTGCCCTTTCTGGACCCCTCACTGCCAATGATAACTCTTGGTTAGTGGATAGTGGTGCCTCCAGACATATGACAAGAAATCCTGGAGCACTCACCAGTTACAGAAAGAAGAAGTTCACTACTCAAGTGGAACTTAGAGATGACTCCACTTACAAGATTGAAGGAGTTGGCTCAACTTCACTTCAACTTGATTCAGGTACTGTTTTACATATTGCTGATGTCTTATATGTTTTTGGTTTAAAGAAGAACCTTCTCTCTGTTGTTGGCTTAGAAAACAAGGGCTACAGAGTCCTCTTCATGGACAAGAAGGTCCTACTATGGGAAAGGAATGAGAAGCTAAGCTCAGCTGTACAGATTGGGGTTCGAGAGGGAGGCCTTTATAAGGCTTCTGGAAATTCCACTCATGCTTTGGTTCATCACATAGTTGATCCATGTGAGCTGTGGCATCGGAGGTTTGGACACCTTCACTATACAGCTCTTCCAGGCTTACAAAAGATGGTTACAGGTACGCTAGAGACTTCTCCCAAACATGAAAACTTCCTTCTGAGATCCCAGATTCAGAAGTTCAGAGGGAGAAAGAGGAATTTGAGAATCAAATTCTGGATGAACTTGAAGAAACTGAAAGTCCACTAGAAGAACTACTTGAAGTTCCTCCTTCCAAAAGGAGACCTTCCTGGTACCGAGAAACTGTACAAGAAGCTGAGAAGCATAAAGCTCCTCCTAGGACTTTCAGAGAAAGCATAAGGTCACAGAAGTACTCAAGTCTTATGAGCCAACTCATCGGTGTTGAACCTTCCACATACAAAGAAGCAACAAGTCAACAAGTATGGGTTAATGCCATGATTGAAGAGTACAGTTCAATTATAAAGAATGATGTATGGGAAGTTGTTCCTAGACCGATAGGCAAGTCAGTGGTAACATCCAGATGGCTTTTCAAAATCAAAGATGCTGCTGATGGAAGCATTGAGAAGAATAAAGCTATATTTGTAGCTCGTAGTTTTACTCAAAAAGAAGGCATTGACTATGATGAGACATTTTCTCTCGTCTCCCGGTATACTACTATCAGAACCATCATTTCTCTTGCTGCAGTATTCGGATGGAAGTTACATCAGATGGATGTAAAGACAACCTTCTTCAATGGAAAGATTGATGAGGAAGTCTACATTGAACAACCTGAAGGCTTTATGTCTCATGGAAATAAGACCCATGTGTGTAAACTGAAGAAAGCCTTATATGGACTCAAACAGGCTCCGAGAGTTTGGTACGCGAGGATGGATGGATTCCTCCACAGCTTGGGTTCTCCAAAAGTATTGTTGACTCCAATCTGTATTTTAAGGTTGTTCATAATCATATCTTGATCCTTGTCCTATATGTGGATGACTTGTTCCTTACAGGTGAGGAACAACTGATAGCATAGTGTAAGAGGGAGCTCACCTTTGAATTTGAAATGAAGGATCTTGGTCTGATGCATTATTTTCTTGGCTTAGAGGTCTGGCAAAATCCAAGCGAGATCTTCCTGACACAAGGGAAGTATGCAGTGGACATCTTGCAGAGATTTGGGATGCAGGACTGCAAGTCCATGGGCGTACCCATGACTACCAACTTGACAAAGTTGCGAGACTCAGCCACCAGTTCACAAGGTGTGGACTCTACTCTGTACAGACAACTCATTGGATCCTTGATGTATCTCTTACATAGTAAATGCTTTGAGTCATTTCATGTCCGATCCAAAGCACATACACTGGGTAGCTACCAAACATGTGCTCATATATGCGCGAGGTACTATCACTTATGGGCTCATGTATACTTCCAGTAGTGGAGTATTGTTAGTAGGTTATATTGACTCCGATTGGGCTGGCAGTGCAGTAGACCGGAAAAGCACCTCTGGTTACTGCTTCAGTATGGGATCTGCAATGATCTCTTGGTCTAGCAGGAAACAGGGTTCTATAGCTCAGAGTATAGCTGAGGCAGAGAGGCAGAGTATATTGCTGCAAGTGATGGCTGCAAGGAAGCAGTTTGGCTCAGGAAACTTCTATCTGACCTGTTCGGTGTAAAGCTGGACTCAACGATCATCCATTGCGATAATCAGATTTATTAAGCTTTTAGATAACCCGGTGTTTCATGATAGATCGAAACACATTGAAATTAAGTATCATTTCATCAGAGACCTAGTATAGAGAGGCACTTTGAAGTTGCAGTACATTCGTATAGATGAACAGATCGCAGTTATCCTGACCAAGCCTCTAACAACAACAAAGTTCGTGTACTTTCATGACAAGCTTGGCATGGCAGAGAATACCTCTCTCGCTGAGAGGGAGTGTTGATTTTTCTTGAGCAACATCGAGAGCCATTCTCTTAGGAGAATGGGGACATCTGGTCAAGGACCAGGATGTGGAACCAATCCAACACTGGGGGAACTCAGCCTTGAGCTGAGTAGCCATTCTGTTGAATGGAGACATCTGGTCGAGGACCAGGATATGGAACCAGTCCAACACTAGGGGAACTCAACCTTGTGTTGAGTAGCCATTCTGTTGAATGGAGACATCTGGTCGAGGACCAACATGTGGAACCAGTCCAGCACTGGGGGACTTAGCCTAGAGCTGAGTGGCCATTCTTTGAATTGAGGCACCTGGTCAGTTACCAGGAAGATGAACCAGTCTAGTACTAGGGGACTCAGCCTAGGGCTGAGGGCCACTCTCCGGGAGAATGGAGGCGCTTGGTCTGTTACCAAGTATTTGACCTTGGGTCAAATTATGCAGCCTATGGCTGAGGCACCTGGTTTGTTACCAGGATATCACTATAAGCCCTAGACCGGGTTTGGGCATGTGAGACACTCCTACCCTCGATCTGTGGGCTTTGTGATCTTTTCCAAGGCTTAGCTACCCTTGATTAAGACACATAGTTCCCGATCTTGGTGGCACATGGAGTGTGAGATAAAAGCATTAGTAATTTTCTCTATTTATGATGATGTACTTTGAGTGGGGATGAAGGACCCCAATGACCACTTGTTTTGGCCATAGGGGCACTTGAAGAAGGCTAAGGTAAAAGTCAAAGTAATAAAAGAATAAAATATTTTATTTTATTCTTTTAAGTTTTGGTCCACTTTCAGGTGATTCAAAGGCTATAAAAGAAGATCAATCCATTTCATTTGTACACACACTTGCTACAGCTGCTCCTAGAAGATTTTCGCTGGATTTGGAAGAGAAGGAAGAATTCTTGTTTTTGGTTTATGCCCTAGCATGGAGGCTCTCTAGCTAGGGCATCTACTTGCTTCAGAAAAATCCTAAGCTAGGGTTTCATCACCAAACCCTCATGGTAGTCTCATCTTCCTCCTCACGGGCTAGGGCATCACCCTAACCCTTACGGCCTCTTCAGCAACAGTCACGGGCAACCATTCTTTCCTTCCGGGCAGCTGCTAAAAGGCTTGGGAAGCCTTTCTCTCACCTCGGGAAGCTCTTCCACCAACTCGGGTAGCCTCTTTAGGCTACCATTATCTGCCAGCAGCATCCGGGCAGGCTGCAACAGACTTTCGGACAACCCTTTACAGTCCGGGCATGCAGCAGTAAACCCAGGCAGCTCCGGGCAGCAAGAGAACAATCTCGGGCAGCCTGATATCTTCTTCGGGCTGTACAGGAACAAGCTCGGGCAGCCTGTGTGAATTCTGGGCAGCACCGATCTGGGCTCGGGCAGCCGGTAAAGGTTCAACAGATTGTTCTTGTGCATCTGTGAAATCTCGGGCAACACAGGGAAGTTCACGGGCAGCCTCTGTTTAGCTCAGGAATCTACACAGAATTGACGGGCAGCTCCAGTTCAGGTACAATCTGTTTGTTTTACAGACCTTGGGCAACCCTTATATATTCCGGAAAGCTCTCAGGAAACTCGGGCAGACCTTCACAGGATCTGGGCAGCTTTTCCACAGGCTCGGTCACCTCAACCTCGGTCACAGGCAGCTCACTTACAGTCCGGGCAGTGTGCTGCAGACATCAGGCAGCCATACAGGAATCCGGGCAGATCTCGGGCAGCAGCAAAAAAAATTTTGGGCATGAAACCCTAAATTCAATATTTCTTGTATTTTTTGTCTTATTGACAAAATTGTTGTTTATCTATGCTGAGGTTTGGAATTGATCGAGCCTTCTAGGGCTTGAGAATTATTGAAGATCACTCATCTCAGAATTCTGAGATTGAAAAACTCAAGTCATCTCATTTAAAGAGATGAATTACTAAAGCTTTTGGGGTTTTTGTCCTTTAAAGGTTTCCCCGTGAAAAACTCTTGTGCCCATTGTGTTGATATTTTTGATTTGTCTACCGCACTTGTCTATTGTTATCTTACAGTATGCAATTTTTTTAAAGAATACATGCTAATGCTAAAATTCAACAAATTTTGGGTTTATTGTAAAGCCTTCACATAAGTGTATGATAACAAGGAAATTCTGTAACAAATAAACAACAAACATAACAGGACCATGTAACAAAATGGATCAGTACCTCAATGCTTCATTAATCACTAATCTTGGTAGTACAAGGGATCTCCATCCAGCTTCAACTCCTAACCTCTAATTCTTCATCACTTCTCTAAATCCTAATTCCCAACTCCGCAATCACCAATAAAAAATGAAATGGAGAGAAAAGCTCCTTTATATAGAGTGAGCTAGATCCCTCTTACAATTAAAATATATTATCTTCCTAACTAACTCCATGACAAGTCCAACGATAATAAAATATTGGAGTTAGTCAGATATAACCCCTCACGTTTGACAAGTCAAATGGATGAGGTGGACTCTCATTTTTTTCAAGAGAGGTCGCTCTATCCAAAAATATGAAGAAATGTGAGAGATATCCTCCAAAAGGAGAGGACGTACCACTAAAATAGGCCTTTTTTACCATATCAAAGCTCCATGAAATAATAAAATATGCTCCTCCATATGTTTGCCCTTCAAAAAAGCGATAAAATAATCAAAGGTTGTGCTCCTCCAAGAGATAGACTAAGTAAAACCCTCTTCAAATAGCTTGGATAACTTCTCCACAAGTGTGTCCTCCAGAAAGAAGCTCCAATTATAGAAATAAGACCAAGTATATGCATGTGCAAGTGGCACGTATGGACCTCGTCAAGCTCAAATAACTATCTCCAAATAAAAATAATATAAGTGCCAAGTCAAATAGGTGAGGGGTCTCTTCAATATGTCTGAAATAATGCCAATTGCAGGTGAAATAACCATGCAATAATTATGAAAGATCACCTAGAAGAGCTGTACCCTAGAAGAGTGTGCCATCTCAACCATCTCCAACCAACAATTCATAAAATAGTATCAAATGAAGGGCGCCCTCCGAGATGCATGAAGTGATAAAATAATTAAATACTCTTTCTATGAGAGCTCTCCTCAACAATGTCCTCAAAACACTACAAGGTGCATGAGCAAGTGTCCTAACTTTTCGCATGTGTGAATCCCAAGGTAGACACTTAAACAAATTTCATATATATCTGTGCAAGTGTGCCTGTGAAAATTTCGAACCCTAGGTGACTGCTGTCCTTATGTTCTCAACTAAGCAAGCATGTTATTTAATTGCAGAAAATTAACTTCTCCACATAGCAACGATTGCACAGATAGCTAAAAAGTAAATAGTGGAAGCGTAAACAATTTTACACATGCACAGGGGTTTTCTCCTTCAAATCAGCTTATTATTTAACTTAATCAAAACTTACATGGCAACCTCCCATGCTGCTAAAAATCAGCAGCTTTATGCTAAACAAATTCACCTCAAACCTGAGGTTTACGAGCTCCTAAAGAATTTTTGCTTGCACAAAAAATTGAGGAACATCACTGTTGTATGGTTTGCTTCCATACCAACCCATACAACTGTACAGATCTGTACAACTTCCTGTACGTGTTGATAACTATAGCTGAGATAGGTATTTCCTTGGCGTGTGCTTAACCCATGTAAATCGTCATTAAATGTCCTTAGCTTATTGGCGTTTCACTTTATTAATCAATTAATTAAGTGATGTTCTTTTTAAGTGAGTTTATATTAATTTAATAAAGTGCCTAAGTCAAGGCATTAGTGATTTAAGTTAGTATGTGCCATTGATCTCAAGTCAATATTAGATTTAATTTTGACCGTTGAGATTAGGATTTGGCCCAACTCAAAAATATAAAAAGGCAGCAAGGGCTAAGACAAAGGCACATTAATTATTCAGAAGTTTGTGAGTAAGAGAAAATTGGAGGACTTTTGGTTTTCAGCCATTGGCGAGGAGGAAGACATAGCAGAGATCAGCAAGCAGGGAGCATCCATCAAAAGGGTGAGAAAATCGTACAGAAGGGGTCATATAGCAGGCCATACAGCAGGTCGAACAATGTACGGACCTGCTAAGATAGCTGCATGTGTGAGCAGCAGGGTGCAGTGGAAGCGTGTAGGGTCAGTCGTACAAATCCCCGTATAGAAGAGGTCATACAACATGCTGTATTATTCAGTCTGTGGGTGCTTGAAGGCAGATTTTCAAGATCAGAAAATTTGCAGGTTTGCCAAGTGTTTGTAATTTTCCTCAGAGCCATTTTCCTAAGTCTGGGAGATCTTGTAAGTTCTGATATTTTTTTTTTTTTCAATGTGGTTCACGCGTCGGCTTGACCGACGGGCTACGTCCACGGAAATAAATCAGGCGGGCCTACCCGAAGGGGCCTCACACCTTTGGCACACTTCATGCCTAACCCCAAGGGCGTCAATGAGAGTTGAACCCGTGACCTCTATACCGAGAGGCCTAGCGACGGGTGCTCAACCGATTGAGCTAACTCTTGGGGCTTTGTAAGTTCTGATATTATTTTAATGATGAAGTGATTTGAAGAGCAGAAAAATCATTGTGTACTGATTGGATCTGTTTTATTGATTTTGCTTCTGCTGAAATTTTATCAGTTAATTTATTCCAGTAGTATAAGAAATCTCAGATTTGAAATCTTACCTAGGCACTGGTTTAAGAGAAATTAACATGGTATCAGAGCTCTTGTTCTGAAGGGAAAGCATATCCAAGTGTTTTGAGTATAGATCTATCAGATTCAGGGGTCTAAGTAGCAGATCCAGTGAGTGCTAAAGCTCACATCAGTCTTATACATCAGATCTAAACATGGCAGCTAACAGTCTCCGGTTCGAAGACATGTTGGTTGGGGCAGCTAACTTCTTGTCATGGAAGACAAGAGTTAATTGATCCTAAAGGAGCATGAGATCTGGGATATTGTGGATAAGACTGTGACGGTACTGACTGTTGAAGCACTGAAAGAAGAACATGAGAAGAGGGAGATTAAAGCCCCAAAACTGATTCTAGATGCAGTAAAGGATCACTTTATCCCGCATGTGTCAGAGAAGACTAAGGAAAAGGAGATGTTTGATGCCTTAGTCAGTCTCTTTCAGAGTGATAACCTGAACAGAAAGATGATCTTGAGGAACAAGCTTAGAGATGTCCGGATGACCAAATCAGACAATGTTACTAGCTACTTAATGATGATCACACATATACGTGAACAAATTGCAGATGTTGGGGAGAAGATACTTGATGCGGAACTTGTGCATGTAGCATTGAATGGTTTTCCTAAGCCTTGGAAACCATTTGTGAAGGGGATTTGTGCACAGGAGAACATACTAGACTGACAAAGACTATGGGATGACTGCATTCAAGTGGAGACTCGAGAGGATCCCAAAGCGAACTGACAGGGAGGAGCTAATGAAAACTTAGTCCTTGTTAGCAAAACAAGAAAAGGCAAAGGGAAAGGTTTCAAGAAAGGTAACAGTGAAAGAGAATCACACAAGCAGGGAAAGAAGAAAGACTTGAGCAAGCTCAAGTGTTTTCTTTGTCATAAGCTCGGGTACTCTGCATCTCAGTGCCCTGAAAAGAAGAAGAGAGGTAAGGGTACAGGGCCATAATTAGCAGCATCAATAGAGACCTAGCTGAGTGAACTTGCAGCAAAGTTTGACGATGATTTCTCACTTGTTTCTTGCCTCTCCACCAACACTATTGCTAGGAGTGCCTAGTATTTAAACAATGGTGCATCTTGTCACATGACAGAGGCACGAGAGCTATTCAACGGGCTATCAGAGGATGACTCAGGGATCCATGTTGAGCTTGGTGATGATGCCAAGTATGTAGTAAAGGGATAGGGGATAGTTCAGTTCCAGCTTGAGTCAGGGGGATCATTCGATGCTCTATGTACCAGGCTTGAAGAAGAACCTATTGTTCATTTTAGTCCTAGAGGACAAAGGTTATGTAGTTACCTTCCGGAGAGGATAAGTGTTTATTTGTCAAGAGGGAGCCAGTTCCAACACAGGTATGAGGATTGGAGTGAGGGAAGGAAACCTATACAGGTTATAGGGCAAGCCTTTTCAGGCACTGGTGCATGACAGTGAGAGCCTGTGCGATCTGTGGCATAGGAGGATGGGACATTTGCATCATAGGGCGCTACCCATACCGAGGGAGATGGTCACTGGTCTTCTAGACTTTAGTATTGAGCAGTAGAGGGTGTGCAGAGGATGTGTGCTTGGCAAGAATGCCAAGACTTCTTTACCAGCAGCGAGGGTCGATCTAAGTAGATCTTGGATCTGATCCATTCAGATGTTTGTGGGCTTATGTCAGTTGCAACAGTTGAAGGGAGCATCTTACTACGTTTCCTTCATTGATGATTTCTCTAGGAAGACCTAGATCTACCTCATGAAGACCAAGGATGAGATCTTCACTCGGTTCAAGGAGTTCAAAGCTCAAGTAGAGAGCTAGACATGTAAGAAGATCAAGGTATTGAGATCAAACAACGAGGGTGAGTACACCTCCAATGAGTTCAAATATTTCTGCAAGGTTGCAGGAATCAAGAGGGAGAAGACTGTTGCCTACTACCTATTACCCCTCCGAATGCATCTGCATTTTGAAGTGCCTTAAACACTTTTTACAGGAGTTGTTGCAGGCTCAAAGTCATGAAGAGGAAAAATGCCCTGAACTGTAAAAATGTGAATTAACTGAAGATTTAGTGGATGCATGCATACCCGGTGGTGTGGTTACAGTTTGTGGGATAGTAAGCATAATCAACACTGATATCGACATTGGAGGAGTGAGGACTCAAAATTACAATCCAGTGTTTGACGAACTATGGGAGTGCCAAAGCAACTTCTAAAAGCTGAAAGGTAAAGATGATGACTATGGGAGAAATGGAATATCTGCACTATAAGGAATTATATAAAGGCTTTAGCACTGTTAAAATGGCATATAATTCCACAGCCATATCTGTCAGCATCTGTCACTGTTCTTATATCTTCAAGTAAGGACTCTAGCTGGCATACCAGAGTTGCAACATTAGTATTCTTGCAATCCTTCATGTACAGGCATAGTTCCTCTTGTCAAGCTCCGAGACAGAACTTGTGTGAAATCAATTGCAAAAGCTTCTTACAGGCAATCAAGTTGAGGTTAGAGAGCAAGCAGCCTCTGTGCTTTCAGGTTTTAATGAGAGGAAGCAATGATAAATTGATCATTGGAGACAATTGGAGAAACTGCAAAGTATCTCTTTAGATGTGGAGGCAAAGTATCCTGCTTTACTTTTCAAGCAACAGTTAACTGCTGCCCTAGAAAAGATTTATGGAAAAACTCCTTTGTTATTTTACCCAGCATCACTACTTCCAGTTCTTAGCAGTTTACCACAGAAAGTGAAAATTACTCCGCCTGGATTCAATATATCTTGTTCTCCACAGTGTCCACAAGGAAATGTTTTGGAGCCAGCAAATGAATTATCTCCAAATATCTCAGAGAAGATTGATATCAACGGGACATGCTCTGGTTTTGCAAACTGGAGCACTGCCAAACAAGGTAACATCAGTTGGACCATCATTTAATGTCCTTGTTGATTCTCAAAATATTAGAAGATGCCAGAGGATACAGCATTCTACGGATACAGGTGAAGTTCCCTCAAGCAGCTTACAAGAGGTTAGAAACAGTTTTGAAAGAGAATAATGAAATGAACCAAAATGTAAACCTTTTTAAAGGAAGGAAGAAGCTAAAGTTCATGGATGACAGCCAAGATATAGATTATGTCTCAGTTCCATTATTTGTAGAAAGGAAAGTGCATCCTCTGACAGATCACCAGAGAGAGGTCAAAAGAGCACAACGAGGGAGAGGAATCAAGACTTGCACAGATGCTGATTTCAGTCAAGGAAACTGGAATGATTCTTTCTTGGCAGGTGGAGATGGGCTTCCACATGGTGTGGTTGAAAATTTATTAGCTCCAGTACAGCAAATCACTAAACTATACAGCCTTGGGACACACACTGTAATTGAGAACTTGATGCATACAAGTGAACAAGCTGTTGTAGGATCTGATTCCAAGAGATATGGAAGGAAATCAGCAAAAGATGCAGATACTCTTCTCCGTGCATTATGCCATAGAAGTGACAGAGAGGCTTCAAAGTTTCTTAAGAAACAGTACAAATTACCTAAATCTGCAGGTTACGAGGATGCACCTAGCAAGGGAATCCATGCAAGCTGTTGTTGCTGAGAAGATGCACATTTTTGGCTCAGCAGGCAAGGCATATTAAGTTAATTGTTGGGTTGCTGTAATTGATGCTGTTTGCAAAAGATTGCCTGTAAACCAAGGCTTCGACAAGGTGTTGTTGAACATAGAAATATAAATCGCAGACAACAACTTGAACAGGACACTTCTCGACAGTCCTAGCACATGGACTGTTCTTGTTCTGGAAACTATCGATCCTTCAGATTGAGTGTGATTCACTACACTAGATCTTTTCTAAGAACTGAGTCTATGATGGCAACCAATGCGTGTTTTCCAGCTTCAACGATCTATTATGCATGTGTCTACACGGCACATACGTTAATGTTGAACTTAAACTCCTTCATGGGGCACATATAAAATGAAGATTGCATCATTCTTGGCGCATCTCAAAGGCTCTCGTATGAGGCAAACCTGGCACCTCGTCACATGGATTTCAAATATGTAGCTGTCAATTATAAGGCAGAATTCCATGTTTTGTTGACTGAAGGTTGTTTACTTTCAAATGCCGGAGCCTAGGTTTCAACGAAGAAAATCAGTATGTCCTCACGAGATTTGTGTAAACTGCCTTTCTGTATCCCGTAGTTGTTGCAGCTGACAGAGCACGCCGGAATTCATATCTCCCAGTTGGAATTCGTTTTGGTTCAGCATTCAAATTATCATGGCAGCTTGCCGTTTTCATGTGGCAATAGCAGCCGATTTCATGAAATATCCTGTGACATTGACTGTCAGCACATCCCACATTTCCAGATGCATCGGCAGCTAATTAAATGGAGAGAACTGTCAGTTGACAGGCTAGTGGAACTCCACGCCAAGTTCTGTTCGGCAGCCGCGGAGGAGTATCTTCATCACGCATTAGCAGCCGCTCGGGGGTCTTCTGGAACAGGTCATGGGTCAGTAATGTTAGTTTTTGATCCACGTATCATTCTCTGGCCAGCAGGTGTTTGATCGGAGTTTCACCTCATGAAAAGTCGACTCTCACTATGGGTGTTCTTGCGTGTCAGCTTCTAGTCAAAGAGAGGTCCACTTTAATGTTTTAGTCATGGTGTAATAAAGTTTTCTCAAACTTTAGTATAGAAAAAAGTGGATCTCGGATCAGAGAGCCTTAGGGCCTATAAAAGAAGAAGTTCTTCTTCATTGTAAAGATGGAAAAGTTTTTGGGCTGGGAGGATTTTTTCCCCAGAGTTAATAAAGAAATTCATTGTTGAGTTTTTGGACATGTTGGGTTTTTCAGTGGTAATCTTGTATTTTCATAAGTTGTAGACTAAGCCGGCATAGAAGGCTAACAATCTAGCACGTTGGGCAAGCATTTGCGGCTGCCAAGTTGCTTGTCGCCGTTATGTTCTTGGAGGTCTGGGAGTAATGGAAAGTAGTTAGTTATACTACCATTCTCCTGGCCTCTGATTATGGAGCGGACCAGCCTGATCTCCCTTCTGCAAAACGCAAAGCCTTTCTGAGTCCCCTTTTGACTCCATTCGCCCTTCTGATACTGGCACTGGCCTTTCCCTCGAGGACTGATCCTCCCTTCCCTTCCTGCCCATCAATCCGACTTATTTTCCTTTCTGCTACCTAAGTTTCTCTAAGGCAGCCTCTTTAGATCACCTTGCCCTTAGCTGCACCTGCCTTAGAGATTCGAACTTAGGGAAACCCCCCTAGAGCTGGAGAAGAGCCAGCCTGAAGCGAGGAGAGAGAAGCTGTGGTGACATTGGCCTCTCTCTCAAGAGGTTGTCGCCGGGCCGGCGCGCCCGCGGTTTGGGCTTTCGGCACCCCCGTGTCTGTTTCAGGCGACAACACTACCCACAACAGAATGGGGTTGTAAAGAGGAAGAATAGGTCCATCATCAGTTCTGTGAAGGCCATGCATGATCTACGATTAGAGTTTTCCATTGTTATCGTGGGTAGAAGCATGCAACACAACCGTGTACTTGCATAACAAGAGTCCTCACAATATCTTCTAGGACAAGACCTTGTAGGAGGCATATTCATAGGGGTGAGACCTGAGTTAGGACATCTCAGGATTTTTGGTTGTCCAGTCTACATCCACATGCCTGAGGAGAAGAGGACAAAGTTGGACCTTCTGGTGGGAAGGGCATCTTTGTGGGATACGACTAGAATTTCAAAGCTTACAGAGTCTTCATGCCAAGACAATAGAAGACAGTGGTGAGTCGGGATGTCAAGTTTGAGGAGAACTTGGCCTCCAAGAAATCTCATGATCTACCCATGGTTGCAGAGGACATAGAGCACTTGGCTTCAAAGGGTGAGTAGAGCTCATAGACTCCCAGTGCAGAGAGCTAGCCTTCACGGGAAGAGAAGGATCTAGTCCCTTCCAGATCATCTAGGAGACCCAAGGGGTTTGAGGAGACATCAAGGGATGTTTGGGAGCATGTAGAGGCACGCAGGAGTACTTTCAAAGAGAGCAGGCCGCCCAAGTAGTTCCCAACTTATATGGCCCTGATGACCAACATCATAGACTTAAAGCCTTCCAGATTTGAGGAGGCAACCAACTGGTGGGTATGGAGAGATGCCATGGTGGGAGAGTACAACTCCATCATGAAGAATGATGTCTGGGAGATTGTACCAAGACCAACAGGGAAGTCAGTGGTGACTTCTAGGTGGTTGTTCAAAATCAAACATGCAACATATGGCAGTGTGGAGAAGTTCAAGGCTAGATTTGTGGATAGAGGTTTCTCTCAGAGAGAGGGAGTTGACTATGAGGAGATGTTTGATCTTGTTGCTAGATATGCTTCTATTCGAGCTGTGATATCTATTGCTTTAGATATGGGGCGGAGGATTCACTAGATGGATGTGAAGACAACTTTCCTCAATGGGATCATTGAGGAAGAGGTATATATAGAGCAACCACAGGGATTTGAGCATGATAGAGAGTCACATGTGTGCAGGATTAGAAAAGACCTGTATGGACTCAAACAGGCGCTCAGGGTGTGGTATTCTAGAATCAATAGTTATTTGCAGAGCATGGGATTCACCAAGAGTGAGGCAGATTCCAACTTGTACTTCTTACTTGTTGGATCTAAGCCACTCATCTTGGTACTTTATGTTGATGACTCGATACTCACATGGCCAGAGAAGATGATTACAAGATGCAAGTCAGACTTGGCGACAGAATTTGAAATTAAGGACATTGGGCTGATGGATTACTTTCTAGGGCTGGAGGTATGGCAGAGATCGGGAGAGATCTTTCTTGGACAGGGGAAGTACATAGTGGAGATCCTGAAGAGATTTAAAATGAAGGACTGTAGATTGATGGCCAGACTGATGGTGACCAACTTGAAGAAGGTTGATTCTTCAGAGTTAGAGGTTGAAGATTCTAGATTGTACAAGAAGCTTATCGAGTCCTTGATCTATCTGGTCAACAATAGGCTAGACATCTCTTTTGCTGTGATCACCTTGAGCCAATACGTGGTCGAGCCGAGGCAGGTGCACTAGATCGTAGCAAAGCATTTGCTCAGATACTTGTAGGGCACAATAGAGTACAACTTGTAGTACCTTGATAGAGATGGAATGAATTGTAGGGCTACTTAGATTCAGACTAGGCAAGGAGTGATACAGATTGAAAGATCACTTTAGGGTGCTGTTTCTTTTGGAACACACAAGGGATACTGAGAGGGGGGGTGTTACGCACCAGAGTTGTTGCAACATTCCAGCGAGGCTAAGCGTAGAGCAAGGGGTCATTTTTTTTTGTAATATACAGGCAAAAGTGGGTTTTATTGTATGGATATTTGGATTGGGGGTTGTTTACCCCTGGATAGTCATGGCCAACCCCCTTGGTTTCACTCTCAGAAGTACTTGGCTTAGTGGCGTTGCTGACTGCCCCTTCGGTGTGATGATATCTCCACCATGCAGGGCTTTTAGCCCATGGGTTGGTGTTTCGGGGCTTTTGGGGGTGACCCACTAGGGAACATGACCATCTTGGTTTTATTTATGCAAAGGTGATTGCATGTTGTAAAGGGCTGTTATCCCCTATTAGCACACCTTCTGCACCCTCTTGGACCTATTTTTAGCATCTAGAAACCCCTACTCTAGTGCTACTAGCCTATGACGTCATCCTTCCAGCAGATGAGCCCACAAGCCCTGGAAGGGGGGGCGTTGAGGGACACATCATTTTGGGGTTAGATGGGGTATGATGTCCCCCCATGGCTCACTACTTCATCCAGTGAAGCCTTTTCTCAGCTTATTTTAGCTTATTTTTACTATTTTTTTGTCTATTTTGGGGTAAAATCCCTTAACCGTGCATAATCTACCCTAAAAATATTATTATTTTATTTTTAGGACTTGTAGCCTCAAAATTAAATATTTGAGTATGAAATCTTATAAATAAACATCCTCCTCATTATAAAATCATAAGACAAGGGTTCTAATATGAAATTATTTCTTTTTCTCCTACTCTTTGAGTCTTCTTGGTGATGCACACTTCTCTTGGGATGTCTTCTTTGGCTTGAAGGTGAATGAAGTAATGTTTAGGGGCTTCTCTTTACAAATGCAAGTAGTTGATGCTAGACTAGTTGGAAGAACTCATGCACAAGTGTGACCTAAGCTCTCTTACCTTGCTCATTCTTGTAAAATGTTGGTAAGTTATGCTCCTGGCTTAGTTGAATAGTGCTTTTATGGTGCATTTCGCTGATTTGTTAGGGCCTTTTGTCAACATTTTGTCAACTTTGTATAAAGGGAACGTCCTCCTTAGGAATTCTCTATTGCTATTTGGGGCATTGGATTTCTTAATTTTCCCTAGTTAGGCTCTCTTACCGAATCCTTGAGGTTGCTAGGTGATGCCCTAACTTGTAAGTGTTAAAGGACATTTCAAGAGAGCGACGTTGACCATTGACCTCTCAATTCTCTAGGGATTGAGACAAAAATTATATCCTCTTTTCTTGTCATTAATTACTCTTTTAAATCAATTTACTTGTCTTTATTTTTTGTTGCATTTTTATGCATAAAAACCCTAAAAATCTGAAAAATTTCAAAATTCCAAAAATATTTGCAATTTGATAATTTTGGTCCACCCATCAAATTCGCCCTAGTGGACTTATCCATAGATCTCCGAGGACGTCCTCATTTTCCTTGGTAAGAAAACCCTAAAAAGCATATATTGTCAAAAAAGCCCAAAAAAATTACATAAATTCAAAAACCTAATTTTTTTTGGAATTTGCTAAACTAGTCCTCAATTTTGCCCCAGTGGATTTCTCCACAGATCTTGAAGGGCGTCCCGATTTGAGCACTTGCATTGGGAAACATGAAATTGTTGAAATTAGGGGTTCTACAAATGTTTTGTAGCTTTGCTTGGCTTAAAAGGTGTGCCCTAGGCCACTTAGCCTTCTCCCCTTTAGAGCGCACTTTTTTGAGGGGTTTCCTTGGGACATGTGAAAAGTGTATTGGTATATGTGTAATTGCATTGGGATTTGTGAAATGTTCTAAATTGGAAAAGTGATTGATGATATTGATGAATAGCTATTGAATTAACTCCTCTATTAGATCTTGTTGTCTTCTTTATACATTATTTGACTCGACATAAGGCACTGATCTAGTTACAAGGTTGTAGAAAGGTATTTGCATGTTTGGGTGCTTCCATGTATCTTTAAGGGCTCTCCCTTGGGTTTAGGAGTTACCCAAAGAAGTTGAGAGGCTAGGCTATGGTGACATTGGGCCTAGGCTTCTCCCATATGCTTACCTACTACTAGCATTAAGCTTGCATTGCATGCTTATTCAAGACTGCTAGTTTAAAGGGTAACATTTTTGGCGCCGTTGTCGAGGACGTCTTCAAGAAGATTGAAGTGGTTTATTCTGAGTCATATCCTTCATACCCTTGGCAAGAATGACATTTGGTAAAAAATCAAGGTGAGTCCTTCATATTTCAAGGTATATTGTATTTGAGGATTAACCTTGTAGGTCTTACCCGACGACTCCAGTGAAGAAAAAATAAAGAGGTACTCTACAAGAACTAATCTTAATGTATTTGCCTTGTATTTTGATAAGATTGTGGTTGATTACTAACTTGGCAGGTTTTATCTAGCGACTCCACTAAAGAAAACAAGTTAAAGAAGTACAATTTAAAACAACCTACCTCAACTATTAATACGGAGTTGATATGGCATCCTTTGATGAAGTATGGATGTACCATCCTGGGTTTGATACATTGGATTTCTCACACGTCCTAGGGTATCCACATTAGTTGGATATTGATGATGGAAAAGTGCCTTTCCAACGTTTCGTGAATATGAGTATACAATATCAGGGCACATCTTGATGTTCAGGGCATTTATCCTAGAATTCAAAATAATGCACGAGGATATTAAAATGAAGGTATTTGTGTCATCCTTGATTTATTGAACAATTAGGGCATCAAAGATTGGTATGAAGTGCTCCCTCCTAAAAGGTTTCCTTCACTTGGATACTTGATTGGGGCACTCATCAAAGAGTGGGATCCTAATATGGATGAAGATATGAGGAAACGCTTGATTGACTATGTACAGGGAAAGGTCTAGGAGGACATCTATGATCAAGATCAGGATGAAGAAGGCACCTTTTCGGACTATGAGGACTCTGATCAGCTGATCGCTGCAAAGTTGGTAGATTGTTTTGCTCCTCTCAATTTATTGGGCGTTTCAGATTACCAGAGACATTCATGGATAAGTTCTGTGATCGAGGTGATAGTCCCTTTGACCATGTTTGGAACTTTCTGGCACTTGCTCCGAATTTCGGTATAAAGGATGAAGATGCTTACATGAAGTCATTTGTGTTGCATTTGGGAGGCAAGGTCCTTACCTGGTTTAAAGGCCTTGACAAAGGCACAATATCCTCTTCTATAGAAATGTTAGAAGTGTTTTGCAGCTATTGGTGCCCAAAAAGACACAAGAGATGGATGCCCTACGTTGAAGAAATGGAACAAAATTTAAAGAAAGAAAGTTGGATACAAGCCAAGTCCTTGAGGAAAATATTAAAGAAGAACATAGCAAAGATGATCATATTGTCTCGATCCTTGAAGGGCATAAAACAAACCTTATCAAAGAAATCCATGATAAAGATACGGCCTCAGAAGGCTTGCTTGAAGAAACCATTGTTCAGGATCTGGTTGATAATACCCTTGGCTTTATGGTTGAAGGGGAAGGTGCTCTTGAAGATGAATATGATCGTGATGTAAGAAATCAAGACTAAGAAGCCATAGTTGAAAAAATTGAAGAACCCAAGGAAACAATGAGTCCTTTTTATCGTCATGTCACAATTTCTCATGATATATCAGGCCTCTCGGGGAAAAACAACAGGATCCTTGAAGATGATGATTATTGGAAGTTCATGGGTCCACCAATCTATGATTCTTCAAGACTTAGTAGTGTTGTTTCCGAGCTTTTCCTACCATTCATAGAGGAAAAATAAGTTAATATGAATCAATTCGAGCCAAACTTATATGCATATTTGAAGCACTATAAAGAAGTCTTAATCATCTTGAGGAAGGATTTTGAAGACAATATCAATGAAAGCTCGGTTGACGAAGATATGATTGTTCCTTCTCCTCATTGCACCGATGATGAAGATTGGATCAATCCTTTTGCTATTACAATTGATGATGAAACACCTCATGACATGGATCCCACACCTCATGACATGGATCCTATTGCTATTACAGATGATCATCATATGTAATTGTTCCATTATGATAAAGGGTTTGAAGGTTTTGGAAGATGATATTTCTTTGGGCTTGGTTCATTCATGCCTACTTAGCATCGAGAACAGTATAGGGTGTCATACAGAGAGTTCCTTCATAGGTATTGAGCTGATTGGTTTACCCTCTCCTAGGGTGGGCCATGATTATCTTTCCAGGCGATGTCTCTCGAGCATTACAGAAGCTGAGCATCCCTTTCTATCTGGTACTGGTAAGTTTTTAATGATGCATTTCAACAGAACCAAGATAGGTATGTGGGCAGGTGTAGTATTTACTTCTCCTTACCATGATATTTGTTATTTATCTTTTCACTCAAAATTTGAAGGTATGAATTTTGTGGCCGACAATTTCAAATTCTTAAAGATTATTGGTGATACTAACATGATTATTACAAAGATGAACAACATATTTGCATGTCCAAAAGAAGGCTTGAACAGGTACAAGGATATATTTAAGTTAACCTTCAAAGATACTCCTGAAAATTTCCAAGGTTCATCTTTGCAAGTTGTCTCCCAATTTCAAAATCAAACAACCAATTCTATGTGGATAAATTTCATAGAACAGATGTACGATGGGGACAGTGTTTGCTTGAGCCCAATATAGGCATGGATAGATAAAGCTTTGCAAAGTAATCATTCTTTGTGGCAAGAATTTCAAGGCTTCAAAGTTCCTAGGTTCATTCATCCTTCCGTTTCCATTCCAACGAAGATAATAGTATGTACTCAGCTCACCCTTAATATGATTTTGTCTTGGATTATGTCCAAAGAGAAAGGAAGGAAATCATGTACAAATCAGTTACTCAGGTGGCTACATTGGTGGTATGATTTCACTTGGCCCTTTTTTGTCATCATAGGTAGGGACTGTTACCTCTCCAAATGCATTTGCATTTTGAAGTGCCTAAAACACTATTTACAAGATCATTGATTAGGTTCGGTGTACTTTTCAATATGCTGTTTATCATGGCTTTAGCATATCTTAATCCTCATGGAAAGGCAGAGGCTGTTCTTGAAGAGGCACAAGTAAACAAAGAAAAAAGAAGTCATAAACAACAACCCTATTTGCAGTAGAGTCCAGACAAAGTTTTGGTCCACGGCAGCTGTCTTCCTGGTACTCTGTAAAGCATTCGTTGTTCCGATTTTCCAAGAACATACGCTGCCAGATTCACATCGTCAGCTTCCCGACAAAAATCAAAGACTTTTAGCTATGTCACCAGCTCTAGCAAAACGACACCGAAACTATAAAACATCATGACTTATCAGTGAGTTGGTAATTTCTGAGATACTCGAGATCCAAATGTGCATGATATCCATTCAACTCAAGAGTTTCTGATGCACTAAATCAGGCTGGGGACAAGCTTGTTATTTCTGAATTTTATGGCACTAATGCCAGTGGCAGAAGATACAGGAGGCATTATAACTGATTGGAAAGGTCGCGGTCATTCTCTGGGAAAAACATCAGATTCTATCCTCTGCAAAGATCCGCCATTACGAGAAATGCTTAGCAGAAGCATCCGAGTACCATCTCTGAAGGGTTCCGCACTATTTGTCAGCATCAGTATCTTCAGCAGTGTAAAATCCATATTGAAAGGGAAAGCATGGAGCTATCTTTTGGCAACACCAGTAACCTTTTTCATAGCCATAGTAGTGATTGGACCTACAGCGGCTGTTTCCAGGGGCAGGCCTCACGCCATCAAAACATCACTATGTAGTCGGTAAAATTGGCCTGGGTTCATCCATTGATCACCACAGGAAGCCAGGGGTATCTGCCTGTGGTTTGTTTAAACCGCTCCGATCCATTTAGCAGTTATTTGATTGGGTTCAATCGATGATTCGTGAGTCGATGATTTTTCAAATGCGCCATGAATCCTGGGCTTACCTCTACACACATGGATTGGAACTTGCATATCACATTTTGGCATCCAAACTAATGAGACATTTTTTGAAAAATGCATGGAGCAGTCGACATCTGTGAGCTTTGCTAGCTGTCAGCGACCCGGCCGAATCGTGTTTTCCAATCACGATGACCATTTTTCAAGCAGTCGTCGTGAATCGCAGAGAATTGAAGCCGTTTCTCATGTCTTTTTTGCTGACAGCCGAGCCGATAATGGATGGGTTCTGCGCTTTTTGACAGACACCATAAACTAATCGAAGCCACGACCTGTAAACTGCTAGCTCACTTTCTCTAAAAAAGATCCAATTACATTGGTGGTCAACATCATCGTTTGACTGTGGCAGAATGGAAATTGTTTTGCGTGGAGCTTGGCTCTCATTATTGGCAGCCGAATGTTTGCGCATTTGTTGAACCTGCACTCCTCGCGCTGATACAACACACACTGTTGAAGTATTTATTGGTTTGATCCATGATAACACGCTATTTTCCCCAACAGTTGAGTACGAGATGGAGTTTCACCTTTGCTAAGTGGAGTTACAAGTAGTGCCCCATTTTCCATCTGGCAGTCGATGAAAATCAAATTTTTTGGCGACAGTGTGCTGTAGAGCATTGATTGATTGAATTTTGTTTGACAATTATCCCACAGGTTTGATAAAATCACAATTTAGAAGGCATGCGATGAGTCCACCTTTGGATGAATGACCATTTTTGACATATGGTTGTCTAGTTATCTGGGAGTTCAAGTTACAGCTTCACTTAGCCACCTTTGTTGGACTAAAGCGAGTAGATTAGTAGGAGCTACATTAATTAAATGTGATTGCCATGTAATAGTTTAGGGAGGAAAAAGTGGATCAATTTCATCCACTATTCCTTTTTTATTATTATTTTATTATTTTTTGTTTTCTCTTTTTGAAAATAAAAAAGTGAGAAAAGCCTTTAGGCTTTTTCGGGGGGGGGGCCTATAAAGAGCACAACTCTTTCATTGTAAGGATGGAATTTTTTTTTGGTTGGGAGGATTTTTCCACAGAGTTAATAAAGAAAAAATCATGTTGAGTTTTTGGACATTTTGGGCATCTCTGTCGTAGTTCTGTGTTTTTTCATAAGTGGTAGACTAGACTTAGCATAGAGGGCTAACAATCTAGCACTTTGGGCAAGCATTTGCAGCTGCTTGTCGTCGTTATGTTTTCAAAGGTCTAGGAGTAATGGATAGTAGTCAGTTATACTTCCATTCTCCGTGCCTCTGATTATGGAACGGACCAGCTTAGTCTCCCTTCTGCGAAACACAAAGCCTTTCTGAGTCCCCTTCTGACTCCATTTACCCTTCTGGCACTGGCACTGGCCTTCCCTCGAGGACTGATCCTCCCTTCCCTTCCGTCCCATCAATTCGACTCATTTTCCTTTTTTTTGCTACTTGAGTTTCTCTAAGGCAGCCTCTTCAGATCACCTTGCCCTTAGCCGCACCTGCCTTAGAGATCCTAACTTAGGGAAACCCCCTTAGAGCTGGAGAAGAGCCAGCCTGAAGCGAGGAGAGAGGGGTGTGGTGACATTGGCATCTCTCTCGAGAGTTGTCACCAGGCCGGCGCGCCCGCAGTTTGGGCTTTCAGCACTTGTGTGCCAGTTTCAGGCGACAACATTTTGGCGCCATTGCCGGGGACAAAGTCCAGTTCTCAGATTTTGAAGACTATGCTTCATTGACATTTGTGGGAGATTACATTGCAGATTCTTCCTCTCACATGGCGACTCCACAAAGGGACAGAGCCCTTGTCCTTTTGCAAATTTGAAGATCCGATTGGTTGTAGAGGTGAGCACACTCATCAGAAAGCTTTCAAGCTCACCTTGGCGACTCCACAAGTTTGGTATGAGGTATGATTAAACACGTTTTTTCAAATTAAGTACCTCGTTGTTTGATTTATGGAAGAACCGTGGGATATTTGGCATGAGGATTACAACCACTGGATTTCTAAAAAATCCATGGATTTCCTAATCAGTGCTATGACCCTGAGAAGGTGCATGACATTCTTCTCGAATTTTATGGAAATGATGGTGTTTCAGCCACCCATCATATTGCCTCTTTCTGCAAACTGATGGCTGATTTTAGTGTTCGTCATGAGGGTGATATTATGATCGTTTTTTCCATAACTTTGGAAAGGGATGCAATGATCTGGTTCTGTGGTCTGTTGGATGAATCCATAGATTCAGTGGCAATTTTTTTCGAGAGGTTTCTCCTCCACTGGCACAATGGGACAGTAGATGAGATTGAGCAGCTTGCTAAAGAATATGATGCTCTCATCCCTAGGGTCCATCCTGAGCCTAAAGAACAGACCATTGAAGATCCAATCGGGGAAGCACTACAAAGGCCTTTGGTTGAAGATATTGCTGAGGAGATCTCGGATATGACTAAAGAAGTGAAGCTGCCCCAAGTTCATGAACAACTTCATGATGTAGATGAGAAGTTGTTTTAGGTATATTTTGAAACTAATAACATTTGTGTTGCAGATCTGTCTCATGAAAGTCTCTTGAATGATAAAGGCCAGATTGGAGAAGGGATGTCCATTTCCTATTTCAGCCCTCTTCAATGTTATATTGATGAAGCATGCATTCCAATGTGCTGTATGGTTAAATATTTGAATGATCTCTTATGTTTACAGCAGAAGCTTTTTTATGACAGCCATACTTTGATGGTGTTTTCGGGTCAGATCTACAACATTTTTGATGAGACCTTGTTTTGGTTAATGACCAAACACAAGGTGAGATCTTATGTTGTTAACAAGGAGTTGAGATGGCTCCATTATTTGTATGCATGCACCTGACGTGTGCTAGTGTCATGTTAAGTTATTGTAGGTAGGAAAAAGAATAAGCTCTTCCATGAGCATTTAAATTTTCAGTATGTTCTTCCTTGTTTTGTAATAAAGTGTGGGATGTGAATGAAGCCATCCCATCACATTTTTTTGTCAGTTTGGGTCTGCTGAAACCCAGAGAATCTGAGGTTCTCGTGTGCTCTCTCCTAGAGTACACATCCCCCATGGAGCCAGATGTTACCTCGCCAAATGCATCTTGCATTTTGAAGTGCCTAAAACACTATTTGCAAGATCATTGATTAGGTTCGGTGTACTTTTCAATATGCTGTTTATCATGGCTTTAGCATATCTTAATCCTCATGGAAAGGCAGAATCTGTTCTTGAAGAGGCACAAGTAAACAAAGAAAAAGAGGTCATAAACAATCGCCCTATTTGCAGCAGAGTCCAGACAAAGTTTTGGTCCACGGTAGCTGTCTTCCTGGTACTCTGTAAAGCATTCCTTGTTCCGATTTTCCAAGAACATACGCTACCAGATTCACATTGTCAGCTTCCTAGCAAAAATCAAAGACTTTCAGCGATGTCACGAGCTCCAGCAAAACGACACCGAAACTATAAAACATCACGACTTATCAGTGAGTTGGTAATTTCTGAGATACTCGAGATCCCAATGTGCATGATATCCATTCAACTCAAGAGTTTTTGATGCACTAAATCAGGTTGGGGACAAACTTGTTGTTTCTGAATTTTATGGCACTGATGCCAGTGGCAGAAGATACAGGAGGCATTATAATTGATTGGAAAGGTCGTGGTCATTCTCTGGGAAAAACATCAGATTCTATACTCTGCAAAGATCCGCCATTACGGGAAATGCCCAGCAGAAGCATCCGAGTACCATCTCCGAGGGGTTCCGCACTATTTGTCAGCATCAGTATCTTCAGCAGTGTAAAATCCATATTGAAAGGGAAAGCGTGGAGCTATCCTTTGGCAGCACCAGTAACCTTTTTCATAGCCATAGCAGTGATTGGACCCGCGACGGCTCTTTCCTTGCTGGCCTCACGCCATCAAAGCATCACTATGTAGTCGGTAAAATTGGCCCGAGTTCATCCATTGATCACCACAGGAAGTCGGGGGTATATGCCTGTGGTTTGTTTAAACCGCTCCGATCCATTTAGAGGTTATTTGATTGGGTTCAATCGATGATTCGTGAGTCACTGATTTTTCAAATGCGCCATGAATCTCGGGCTTACCTCTGCACATGGATTGGAACCTACATATCACATTTTGGCATCCAAATTAATGAGACATTTTCTGAAAAATGCATGGAGCAGTCGACGTCTGTGAGCTCTGCTAGCTGTTAGCAACCCAACCGAATCGTGTTTTCCAATCACGATGACCATTTTTCAAGCAGTCGTCGTGAATTGTAGAGAATTGGAGGCGTTTCTCATGTCTTCTTTGCTGACAGCCGAGCCGATAATGGATGGATTCCACATTTTTTGATAGACACCATAAACTAATCGAAGCCACGACCTGTAAACTGCTAGCTCACTTTCTCTAAAAAAGATCCAATTACATCAGTGGTTAGCATCACCGTTTGACTGTGGTAGGATGGAAATTTTTCCGCATGGAGCTTGGCTGTCATTATTGGTAGCCGAATGTTTGAGCATTTGTTGAATCCGCACTCCTCGCGCTGATACAACGCACACTGTTGAAGTATTTATTGGTTTGATCCATGATAACATGCTATTTTCCCCAACAATTGAGTCCAGGATGGAGTTTCACCTTTGCTAAGTGGAGTAACGAGCAATGCCCCGTTTTCCATCTGGCAGCTGGTGAAAATCAATTTTTTTTGCGATAGTGTGCAGCAGAGCATTGATTGATCGACTTTTGTTTTATAGTTATCCCACAGGTTTGATAAAATCACAATTTAGTAGGCATGCGATGAGTCCACCTTTGGATGAATGACCATTTTTGACATATGGTTGTCTAGTCATCTGGGAGTTCAAGTTACACCTTCACTTAGCCACCTTTGTTGGACTAAAGCGAGTAGATTAGTAGGAGTTACATTAATTAAATGTGATTGCCATGTAATAGTTTAGGGAGGAAAAAGTGGATCAATTTCATCCACTATTCCTTTTAATTATTATATTATTATTTTTTGTTTTCTCTTTTTGAAAATAAAAAAGTGAGAAAAGCCTTTAGGCTTTTGGGGGGGGGGGCCTATAAAGAGCACAACTCTTTCATTGTAAGGATGGAATTTTTTTTTGGCTAGGAGGATTTTTCCCCAGAGTTAATAAAGAAAAAATCATGTTGAGTTTTTGGACATTTTGGGCATCTCTGTCGTAGTTCTGTGTTTTTTCATAAGTGGTAGACTAGACTTAGCATAGAGGGCTAATAATCTAGCACGTTGGGCAAGCATTTGCAGCTGCCAAGTTGCTTGTCGTCGTTATGTTTTCAAAGGTCTAGGAGTAATGGATAGTAGTCAGTTATACTTCCGTTCTCCTTGCCTCTGATTATGGAACGGACCAGCTTAGTCTCCCTTCCACGAAACGCAAAGCCTTTCTGAGTCCCCTTCTGACTCCATTTACCCTTCTGGTACTGGCACTGGCCTTCCCTTGAGGATTGATCCTCCCTTCCCTTCCGTCTCATCAATCCGACTCATTTTCATTTTTTTTTGCTACCCGAGTTTCTCTAAGGCAACCTCTTCAGATCACCTTGCCCTCAGCCGCACCTGCCTTAGAGATCCTAACTTAGGGAAACCCCCCTAGAGCTGGAGAAGAGCCATCCTGAAGCGAGGAGAGAGGGGTGTGGTCACATTGGCCTCTTTCTCGAGAGTTGTCACCGGGTCGGCGCGCCCGCAGTTTGGGCTTTCAGCACTCGTGTGCCAGTTTTGAGCGACAACAGGGACCAAGGTAGGTAGGTTTAGTTTCATTTGAGTTTCAACATTTATTATTATCCATCTATTGCACTTATTGCTCTTTCATTTCGAGTTATATACATTTTCATTTTAAACAAGGTAGGACGAAAGTGTTTGCTTCTGATGTATTTGATGCCTTTGTTATTTGATGTGTGCACAAGTCTACAGGTACCCAGAAGATTCCATGGGGTTCTCATACACTCCTGGGAAGATCACATGTCCCACAGTTGGAGCCAGTGTTACACACTAGAGCTGCTGTAACGTTCTAACAAGGCTAAGCCTAGAGTAAGGGGTCATTTTTTTTATTGTATAGGCCAAAGTGGTTTTTATTGTATGGGTATTTGGATTAGGGGTTGTTTACCCTTGGATTGGTCATGGCCAACCCCCTTGGTTTCACTCTCATAAGTACTTGGCTTAGTGTCTTTGTTGACTGCTCCTTCGGTGTGATGATATCTCCACCATAGTGGAAAAAATTGGCATCGACAAAAAATCGGTGAGGGTCCAGAAAACATCTTCTTGGCAACATCGGCGAAAAAATTGGCAAACTGCGGCAAGCATTAAAAAATGCAAACTTTGTACTTCAATAGGGTCAAAATTTCCTTACCGATTTTTTCCCTTATTTGTCGATTTTTCCTGATCTTTCTCGATTTTTTCCTGATTTTTCCTGATCTTTCCCGATTTTTCCCAATTTTTGCCGATGTTTGCTGATTTTTCCCGATGTTTGCCGGTTTTTCCCGATGTTTGTCGATTTTTGTCGATTTTTCGCGATGTCTGATTTTTTTGGGCCGAAAAATCGGCAGCCAGAAAAAATCGCGATTTTTCGGGACATCGCCAAAAAATCGACGATTTTTTCCACTATGATCTCCACCATGCAGGGATTTTAGCCCATGGTTGGTGTTTAGGGGCTTCTGGATGGTCATGTGCCCTAGTGGGTGACCCTAGAATCTGGGGTGACCCACTAGGGCACATGGCCATCTTGGTTTTATTTATGCAAAGGTGATTGCATGTTGTAAAGGGATGTTATCCCCTATTAGCACACTTTTTGCACCCACTTGGACCTTTTTTTAGCATCTAGAAACCCCTACTCTAGTGTTACTAGCCTATGACATCATCCTTCCAGCATATGAGCATATAAGCCTTGGAGGGGGGGGGGGCTTTGAGGGACAAACATCATTTTGGGGTTAGATGGGGCATGACGCCTCCCCTTGACTAACTACTTCATCTAGTGAAGCCTTTTCTCAACTTATTTTAGATTATTTTTACTATTTTTGTATATTTTGGTGTAAAATCCCTTAATTGTGCAAAATGTACCCTATATATATATATTTAGGACTTGTAGGCTCAATTAAATATTTGAGGATGAAATACTATAAGTAGAGATGCTCCTCTGATTGTAAAATCATAAGACAAGGGTTCTAATATGAAATTATATCTTTTTCTCTTACTCTTTGAGTCTTCTTGGTGATGCATACTTCTCTTGGGATGTCTTTTTTGGCTTGAAGGTGAATGAAGTAATGTTTTGGGGCTTCTCTTTACACATGCAAGTGGTTGATGTTGGACTAGTGGGAAGAACTCACGCACAAGTGTGACCTAAGGTCTCTTTCCTTGCTCATTCTTGTGAATTGTTGGTAAGTTATGCTCCTAGCTTAGTTGAATGGTGCTTTTATGGTGCATCTTGCTGATTTGTTAGGGATTTTTGTCAACTTTGTATGAAGGGAAGGTCCTCCATAGAACTTCTCTATTGCTATTTGGGGCCTTGGACTTCTTCATTTGCCCTAGTTAGGCTCTCCTACCGAACCCTTGAAGTCGATAGGTGATGCCCTAGCTTGCAAGTGTTAAAGGACATTTCAAGAGAGGGACGTTGACCACTGATCTCTCAATGCCCTAGGGATTGAGACAAAAATCATATCCCCTTTTCTTGTCTTCAATTACTCTTTTTTATCAATTTACTTGTCTTTATTTTTTGCTACAATTTTATGTATAAAAACCCTAAAAATATGAAAATTCCTAAAAAACCTAAAAATATGAAAAATTCCCAAAATACCAAAGTATTTGCAATTTGATAACTTTGCTCCACCCATCAAATTTTCCCTAGTGGATTTATATATAGATCTTTGAGGGCGTCCTCATTTGCCTTGGTTAAAAACCTATGTTGCACGGGGACATGTCCCCCCCAAAATTTTCGGCATTTCCTGCGTTCCCACGTTCCGGGGACGTTGGAACTCCTCGAAAACATCCCCAATTCATCGAGGACTCCGTTGGGAACTTTGGGACTTATGAGCCGTACCCTAAACGTACCCGTCAAAATTGGGGACTTCTCAAGAATATCCCTCGACCAATCAGGGAATCCTGGACGTCCCTCAACTTACACAATTAAAATTAAAAAAACCAAAAAAATTAAAATTTCGAATTAAAAACCTAACCTAAACCTCCCCCTATTCCTCTAACCCGCAACCCCTCCCATTCTCTCTACTCTATCCTACGTTTCTAACCTACACTCCAACTCACTACACCCGCATAGCCCTATGGTCTACCCATCACTCCAACACTCTAGCACCTTCATAACCCTCTGCTCTATGGTTATACCCATCATGCTGCACGCCGCTACTTGCTGGGTCGGCTCTTATCTATAGTCCCGTGCACGACTCCCCTATCTATGGCTCCCCTTCTTGCGATCCCATGTGCGTCCCTCTCATCTTGAAGAGCATAGTTCGCGACCCCCTCTCGAATCTCTAGCTCTCGGCACATGCACAGAGTTTGAGTTCATGGCTCAACACATGCACACACTCACAATGAGTTTGTCTCTCAAAAGACTCAATGCTATTATAGTTTTATAAAAATATAATTTAGTATTTACAAATGTCAAATCCCTATGGTCTACCCATCACTCCAACACTCTAGCACCTTCATAACCCTCTGCTCTATGGTTATACCCATCATGCTGCACGCCGCTACTTGCTGGGTCGGCTCTTATCTATAGTCCCGTGCACGACTCCCCTATCTATGGCTCCCCTTCTTGCGATCCCATGTGCGTCCCTCTCATCTTGAAGAGCATAGTTCGCGACCCCCTCTCGAATCTCTAGCTCTCGGCACATGCACAGAGTTTGAGTTCATGGCTCAACACATGCACACACTCACAATGAGTTTGTCTCTCAAAAGACTCAATGCTATTATAGTTTTATAAAAATATAATTTAGTATTTACAAATGTCAAATCCCTATGGTCTACCCATCACTCCAACACTCTAGCACCTTCATAACCCTCTGCTCTATGGTTATACCCATCATGCTGCACGCCGCTACTTGCTGGGTCGGCTCTTATCTATAGTCCCGTGCACGACTCCCCTATCTATGGCTCCCCTTCTTGCGATCCCATGTGCGTCCCTCTCATCTTGAAGAGCATAGTTCGCGACCCCCTATCGAATCTCTAGCTCTCGGCACATGCACAGAGTTTGAGTTCACGGCTCAACACATGCACACACTCACAATGAGTTTGTCTCTCAAAAGACTCAATGCTATTATAGTTTTATAAAAATATAATTTAGTATTTACAAATGTCAAATTACAAATATAAATTTATTTGTTATTTAAATTTTGAAATGATTCATCATTCATGTATACAATGTTGTAAATTTTTGTTACAGTTTTGACTTTCAAGTTTTAAGTTACTGTTTAATAGTTAACTTAGAAGTTGGAACTATTAAAAGTTTTCAATTTTAGATTTTAGGCATGTATCTTGAGTCTTTACTATTTTGTTTTGACAATGGACAATGATGATTAGACAATACTCTATATTTCCTTTTGTAATTTGAATATTATAATTAGTTGTACTTTTTATTCCAATGTTATATATATAATTGTCGTTCCCAACTTGTCGTCCCCTGAAAAAATTGAGTGTGCGCTCTAGCCGTCTCAGAAACTTGTCCCCGCGTCCCCTCGTCCCCGAGGCCTGTGCAACATAGTAAAAAACCATAAAAATCAGATATTGTCAAAAAAGCCCTAAAATTTACATAAATTCAAAAGCCTTCTTTTTTTAAAAATTTGCTAAATTTGGTCCACCCCTCAATTTTGCTCTAGTGGATTTGTCCATAGATCTTGAAGGGCATCCCAATTTGAGCACTTGCTTTGGGAAACGTGAAATTGTTGAAATTAAGGTTTTCTCAAGTGTTTTGCAACTTTGATTGACTCAAAAAGTGCGCTCTAGGGCACTTAGCCTTCTCCCCTTAAGAGAACACTTTTCTGAAAGGTTGCCTTAGGACATGTGAAAAGTGTATTGGTATTTGTGAAACATTCTAAATTGAAAAAGTGATTGTTGATATTGATGAACATTGAATAACTATTGAATTAACTCCTCTATTAGATCTTGTTGTCTTGTCTATACATTGTTTGACTCCATATAAGGCATTGATCTAGTTACAAGGTTGTAGAAAGTTATTTGCATGCTTGTGTGCTTACAGGTATCTTTAAGGGCTCTCCCCTGGGTTTAGGAGTTACCCAAAGAAGTTGAGAGTCTAGGTTGTGGTGACATTGGGACTATGCCTCTTCCATATGCTTAACTATTACTAGCATTAAGGTTGCATCACATTGCTTATTCAAGACCGCTAGTTGAAGGGTAACAGGGTGAATCGGTATCCTCTCGAATTATTTATTTTTATTTCAATGATCATATGTTATCATGCATCAATCATATACAACATAGACAAGAGTGTACATACAATGTATATGGTAAAACTCAATAGATCATATTGAAAAAAACCATAGTAATTTACATCAACTAGGAGACACCAATCTCCATCATTCTCCAGCTCCAACTTGAAGGAGACTTCTGTTGAATTTTTCTCATATAGCAGTAGAAATACAATTTTTAGATTTTGATAATCACTTCCTAATGATTTTCAAACATTAATTTCATCTCACTTGTATCATTGAATAATTATACATTGAAAATTTCAACTTCAAATTGCAGCAGAAATGCAAGATGATAGAAGTACAACCGTGCATAATAGACACACAGATTTTACCTTGCGAAACCCAATTTTGGGAGAAAAAACAACCAACTTTTCTTAGAAGAAATCAGTCCAATTCAAGTACTTTACCAATCATGAAGAAACCCTAGCATAGATAGCGAACCTCCTTCATAAGGAAACCTTACCAGGGTGGGGAACCTCTAGAGACGATAGGAAAACCACAAAATTGCTCTTTATGCCTTTGCTAGGCCTTCTTGGAAAGTGCACACAAGATGAGGAGAGAAGATGTGATGCGATGATGATGAAAATGAAATGTGTGGGCACTTGATTTATACACTTTAATTCACCTTTATTTTACTTCTGGGCCAACTTGTACTTTTGATAGGGCTGACTTGTACTTTCTTTTCTAGGGCCGACTTGCACTTGTCTTCAATCTTTCCTAGGACTTCTTCAATGTTTTTTGGGACTTCTTCAATGATATGACGTGTCTTCTTGGTTATTTCTTCTTCACTAGAAAAGTTGTCCATGTCGATGATCATCTCCTCACATGCACGTCTACTCACGCACAAAGCTCTAATGTTGAATTGACCCACTAAGAAGTCTCAGGCACTTCTTAGAGCTATGTCAATTCAACGTTAGACTAGACTTGTATATTCCAAAAGGGATGAAAGTCCCTATCAAATAAACAAGTCTAATCTCTAATATAGAATAGATCATTGGCAATGTGAGAGAATCGTGGGGCTAATCTCCCCACACATATGACTCAGGATAATGGGAGATTGTCTGCCCTGCCTATGCCATTCACCACTAGCCAAATCAGCATGGCCATTTCTCGTGGATGAATGTATCATTCCCCCTTGGTCAAATCAGCATGACCAATCTGGGAGAATGTCTGCTTGATGCTGCAACCTGGAGAAACATCAACACTCCCTCTTAGCGAGGGAGACATTCTGCATCACGCCAAGCTTGCTTGGTGAGAATGTCTGCAATTTGCATACAAGGTCTTCCACTCCTAATCAAATCAACATGGCTATCTAGAGAAAGACTGCGCTTGGGCCATTCACCACTAGCCAAATCATCCTGGCCATTTCCCATTGATGAATGTATCATTCCCCCTTAGTCAAATTAGCATGACCAATCTGGGAGAATGTTTGGTTGATGTTGCTGATCTGTAGAACCATCAACACTCCCTCTCACAAAGGGAGACATTCTCCATCACGCCAAGCTTGTCTCTGAAGTATACAAACTTTGCCTTGGACAAAGGCTTGGTGAGAATGTCCACTATTTGTCATCCTTGGATATGTACGTTTGGGCCATTCACCACTAGCCATGTGACTCAAGCTTCGAGGGTGAATGTATCATTCTCCCTTTGGTCAAATCAGCATGACCAATCTTGGAGAATGTTTGCCCAATCCTACTCATCCGTGGATATGTACTGGAGCTGCACTACTCCCTTTTGCACCATGTCTCGGATGTTCGGGTACACATGGTACTCCCAAAAGACCGAACACCTTGAGCAACCGCTTCACACAAATAGATCACAGATCAACACACCGATGTTTGTCACGTGGTTAAAACCCTCGAGAGGGAAACAGTCCACAGCCCCAGCCAAATAGCTACTTGGAGCAATTTATTATGCAAAAGAAAGAAAGTTACATATGAGCTTCTCATAATCGATCAACTAGCCAAGGACCCTCTATGCTCTTTTAAATAGAGATGATAGACCAATCGGGTGTTAAGCCATGGATCAATGGTAGGTATGATCTAAGAGAAGTTGAACCGTCGGATCACTCTATGTCTAGAACATATCGTGACCGTCGGATTATAATATTTACAAATGCATACTAATGCATACTAAAGAAACACACTTTTACCTAACGGATATATTACACAAGTTGATCTTAACTAACTCCTAAGTGTCTAAATATCCTAACATCCCCCCTTAAGAACAACTTGGGATAGGATTGAAGGATTTACAAAAGTGACAATATTAGGAGAAGGAAGGAGGCATTAGAGCCTATCCCCCCTTAAGGACACATTCCTGAACTCCTAACATAGACCGAAGTTTAGAAAACTTTGCTTCTGTAAGAGACTTGGTGAAGATGTCTGCAACTTGATCATCTGTAGGGCAATAGAGCATTTCAAGAACACGATCATGAACAAGATTTCTGATGAAGTGCATGTGTAGCTCAATGTGTTTGCTGCGTTGATGTAGAACTGGATCTTTGGCAAGCTTGATGGCACTTTGATTGTCACACCAAAGTGGAGTAGGCTGCTGCTGCTCGAATCCAAACTCTGAGAGGATCTGTCGAAGCCATAAAGCTTCCTGACTGGCATTAACTGTGGCTCGATATTCTGCTTCTGCTGAAGAAAGAGCAAGAGCTTGTTGTTTCTTACAAGCCCAAGTGACAGGTCCAGATCCCAGACTGAAAACATAACCTGCAGTAGACTTTCAATCATTAGGATCGCTGACCCAATCTGAATCAGTGAAACCAACCAACAAAGGTGTCCCCCCTGTACTGTAATGAATCCCAAACTGAATTGTACCTCGAATATATCGAAGTATTCTTTTTGTTGCTTTCCAGTGACTTTCATGAGGAGTTTGCATATAACGGGCAACACGACCAATGGCAAAGGAAAGGTCAGGACGGGAATGAGTCAAGTATAAAAGACTACCAACAAGCTGACGATACAAGGTGGCATCTACTTCAGGGGAAGTACAAGTGGCATAAAGTTTGACTCCAGACTGGAAGGGAGAAGGGGCTGGTTTACAATCTTCCATGTGGAAGCGACGAAGTAGGTCACAAGCATACTTAGATTGGGAAAGAAAGATTCATTCTTTGGTTTGCAATACTTGGAGACTAAGAAAATAATGCAAATGTCCTAAGTCTGACATTTCAAAATTTTGCTTAAGACTGGATTTCACATGGGTTATAAGTTTAGGGTCACTACCAGTAAGGATAAGATCATCAGCATAAAGAACAAGTATGATGAGATGGCTTCC